>CM029013.1:173066180-173369003 GCA_016801055.1 Panax notoginseng
CGTTAACATGGTTTGCTCCATGGATCATGGCTAATCCATTGGGCTTGCTAATTAATCTAGCTAATTCCTTGTTGGGCATGCATTAATTTCCAGTGGGCTTCTCTTTAATTTTCGTTGGGCTAAACCCTTAATGTTATTGGACTTTACACTTCCCACAAGATTACACCAATTCATTTCATTTAATTCTTAACGTTCTCAATTTAAGTCCGCATGTGAAATTTTACGTTTTCCATACTTAGATTATTATTACATAACCTATCTCACCTCGATATTATAATGTTACGTATTTCTCGGAAGTTTAAAAATAATTCTCGAGCGATAAACGGTGAGGAGTGTTTTTTAGAAAATCTCTCGAAAAACTTTTATTTTCGTCTTGAAAATTCAAACACTTTAATTCCTTCACATAGTCAAAAAACTACGATGTTTCGACCTTTCTAGGTTATAGAACAACATACATCTTATTAACACATAATAATAACAAATAATAATATTTTATTCATTATTTAATTATTTCAAGTATTTTACAAAGGATCCGAATTTCTTGGTCGTTACAGTGCCGTTTCACGATGTCCGAGTTGATAAGTTGTGAAAATTCTTCGTTGTCCATTTCCTGTAATCTGAGAGCACCTCCTGTCAATATCACCATGACAATAAACGGGCCTTACCAGTTTGGGGCGATTTTTCCCTTAGATTGATCTTGGTTATTAATGATCTTCTTCAAAACCAAGTCGTGTTGTTTAAACTGTCGTAGCCAGATTTTTCTGTTGTAGGACCTGGTGATCCTTTGTTGATATAACTTGCCGTGGAAGATAGCAACTGCTCGCCTTTTGTCTATTAGAGACAATTGGTGATACCTATCTTGTACCCATTAGTCTTCATCCAGCTGAGCGTCTATCAACACTCTGAGGGATTCTATTTTCACTTCTATGGGGAGCACTGCTTCCATCCTATAGGTTAATGAGTAGGGGGTTGCCCCAGTGGAAGTGCACATTGATGTTCTATAGGCTAACGGAGTCAGAGGCAATAAGTCAGGCCATCTTTTGTGGTTGGCGGACATCTTTTACATGATCTTCTTGATGTTTTTGTTAGCCGCTTCAACAATACCATTCATCTTTGGACAGTAGATGACGGAGTTGAGATGTTTTATGTGGAATTTCCTGCACAACTCCTCCATTATTTTGTTGTTGAGGTTCTTAGTATTGTCTGATACAATTACCTCTGTTTGTCAGTATTGACAAATGATATTATTTTTTATGAAAGCAATGATGACTTCTTTTGTAACCTGGGGAAGGAGGCTGCTTCTACCCATTTGGTGAAGTAGTCGATCATGGTGAAGATAAATCGATGCCCATTACTGGCTTTGGGCTCGATGGGCCCAATCACGTCCATTCCCCACATTGAGAAGGGCCGACGCGAACTCGTATTATGGAGCTCCCTCAAAGGGGCGTGGATAGCATTCCCATGAATTTGGCATTGATAACATCTCTTAACGTGATCATCATAGTCCACTTTGAGAGAGAGCCAATAATGCCTTATTTTAAGGATCTTCTTTACAAGTATAGGGCCGCTTATGTGTGGGCCACATACTCTACCATGGATTTCATCCATAAGCCTCTGAGCTTGGTCCTTGTCCAGACATCCGAGGAGACCTAGTCCTGCATCTTTTTTATAGAGTGCATCTCCGCTCAGGTAGAATTTGAAAGCCAGTCGATGGATCCGCCTTCTTTTAGCTGGGTTCACCTCAGTGGGTGTAGATCTATCTTGTAAGTACTCCTTGATATGTTGATACCAAAGGTGTAGGATGGGAGGTAGCACATCCGATACTTCTCAAATATAATTCTCATAGGTTGGTGCCTTTTGTTGGGCAAATGTGAGGGTTGGCATATTTTCCTTGTCAGGTATGTTGATCAAGGATGCCAAGGTTTCTAGCGCATCGATAAAATCATTCCTATTCTGAGGAATGTGGAGGAAGGATATTTCTTCAAACTCCGAAGCCATCTGTAGAACCTGCCGATGGTAAGGCAACAAATGTAGACCTTTGGTGTGATAGATTCATGTGGTTTGTCTGATTACTAATTTAGAATCCCTAAGACAGTTAATCGCTTGATACCCATAGCCTGGGCAAGTTTTCGCCCCATGATACAGCCTTTATACTCAGTTGTGTTGTTGGTGTTGGCAAACTGCAGTTTGACGGCGACAGGATGCTGCTCCCCCGTAACAGATACTAGAACTACTCTAGCCCTAGAACCTTCCATGTTTATAGATCCATCAAAATACATCTTCCAAGTTTGGCGTGCGTCGTACTGATGGTGTTTCTGAACTGTCATTACTCCTTCATCGGGGAAATATGTTTGCAAAGGTTTGAAATCCCCAAAAATTGTGTTAGCCACTTGATCCCCAATTCCTTGACCATTAATGGATTTTTGCGTCACGTAGATGATATCAAATTGTTGTAGGATCAATTGCCATCTGGACAGCCTACAATTCAACATGGGTTTACTGAACACGTACTTGAGAGGATCCACGCAGGATATGAGATGGGTTGTGTGACCATGGAGGTAATGATGTAACCTCATGGAAGCACATGCTAAAGCACAACAAGTCTTCTCAATCAGAGTGTACTTGTGTTCACTACTACCGAATCTTTTACTGGGGTAGTAGATTGCTCGCTCTTAGCCGCTATCATCTTTCTGTCCCAGCATGCAGCCCATGGCATTGTCACTTACAGACATGTACATGAATAGGGGAACATCATCCCTGGTGGAACCAAAACAGGAGCTTTGACTAGCTGCTCTTTGATTGTAAGGAAGGCTTTTTGGCATTCATCATTCCATTTCATGGAGGAGTTCTTCCTTAACAACTTGAAGATAGGCTCACAGGTTGCTGTGAGTTGAGTTATGAATATGCTAATGAAGTTGATTCTTCCCAAAAATTCCCGTATTTTCTTCTCTGTCTGAGGAAAGGGCATTTCTGTGATGGCCTGGATTTTGGTGGGATCCAGCTCAATCCTCTTGTGGCTGACTAGGAATCCTAGCAACTTGCCTGACTTAACGCCAAAGGCGCACTTGGCTGGATTCAACTTTAAGTTGTACTTACGCAACCTGTTGAAGAGCTTTTCTGAGCTGGTCTAAGTGGTCGTCCTCCCTTCGGGACTTGACAATGATGACATCCACGTAGATCTCTATCTTCTTGTGCAGTAAATCATGGAAAAGAACCATCATGGCTCGCTTGTAGGTAGCTCCGGCATTGATGAAGCTGAATGACAACCGTCTATAGCAAAAGGTTCCCCAAGGCATGATGAATGTAGTTTTCTCAAGATCCTCTTTAGTAACTATAATTTCATGGTACCCCACGAAGCAATCATCAAAGGTGTACATGTCGTATTGAGTAGTATTGTCAATATGAATGTGAATAAATGGCACTGGAAAACTATCATTAAGGCCAGCTTTATTCAGATCTTGGTAATCCACACAAACTCGAACCTTTTCTCCTGGCTTAGGCACGGGGACTATGTTGGATAGCCTTTCAGGGTATGTGGACACCATGATGATGTCGGCTTGAAATTGTTTCACAATTTCTTCTTTAACTTTTAAACTCCACTCCGACTTTAATCGCCTGAGCTTCTACCTGACTGGCTTGAATCCCTCTTTAATGGGAAGTCGATGAATGACTATGTCAGTGGACAAACCCACCATATATTCATAAGACCATGCAAACACATACTAGAATTGGGTTAATAATGTAACCATATCATTCATTTGGTTTGAAGTGAGGTCTGTACCAATCTGGATTAGTTTCAGGCTTTTAAAGGTTCCCAGATTGAATTAGGTGGTTTGATCAAGGTTTGGTTTGGATTTGTCTTTGACCCATTCTTTGATCTCCCGAGGTATCTCAATGTCCTCTTGTTTTTCCATCAAGTCTAAGTCCAACTTTTCATCAAAGTTACAATCCTTGTGGAGAAAAGGCACCTCATCAGCAAGTATAGGCACATCTAACTTTAGAGTCCTGAAACAAATTGCTTTCACTTATTATATATGAAACTGTTCAATCATACAAAGTTTTAGCATGTGCTGACAAAAAACTGCTAATACTATACAAAAAAGTAAGCAGTTATTATCTACAGGGCAGAGGGAGTTTCTGCCCGTTTTACCCTTGTCGACCAAAGAAAGGAGTGCTGCTCCAATTGTCAAGGGTGAAGTCCTGATGGACTGCAATGATGGAGGGGCCGTCATCATCCTCCTTTTCTCGAATGATGACCATTACGTCTGGACAATCATCGTTTGGGTATTCCTATTTGTGTGATCATCATGAACAATGATGTGTATGTTTGACATCATCTTGGTGATGTCTTATTTACGTCTCCATTCCTCTTCTTCCACTTCAGGATTTGGAACTAGGACTTCTTTCACCTTGATCGATATCGGTTTAGGAAATAACATGGCCATTACATGGGAAGGCACCTTTACTGGAGACTGTACAGGCTCAGGAGATGTAGGTGAATAAAGCGGTCGTGCAACTAAAGCTGAAGGAATCTGTTTGTGCTTATGAGGATTCTTGCGACTAGAACTGGCAGTATAGCTTAGTCTGATTGTCCCTGTTTGATTGGGAACTTGAATTGGATGCTTAATGCCCCGATTATCTTTACCTAACCCTTATCCAAGTTGATAACCCAATGACATCATTTCTTGAGTGGCCGACATTACTTCGACAGAAATCTGGGGTATGAGAGGTGGCGCCCCAATAGGATGGTAGTGAGTGTTGCTCACCTCTAGGGCATGGAAACTGACTGGCTCAACTTCTGAATTGAAGCTGATGAGTGGTATATCACCTTGTTCAGGACGTTCCGGCTCAACATCGACAGTGACTAGTCTATTGTTGATGATGTATTTAAGTTGTTGGTGAAGAGTGGAAGGGAGGGGACGGCTCCGGTCATATGAATCCATAGTCTTCCCAAAAGTAGGTTGTATCCTATATCTATTTTAAGAACGTGAAAAGACACACAGAATGTATGTGGGCCAATCTCCACTGGCAGTTCAATCTCTCCGACAGAGTTTTATCGGGATTCATCAAAAGCTTTGATAACCGTATGGCTGCTTCGGATCTGATTAAGATTAATGTTCATCTTCACCAAAGTGGCATAAGGACATATATTCAAAGATGATCCTCCATCTATCAAAACTCATCCCACCATGTATCCAGAAGACAAAATCGCTATGTACAACGGCTTTCAATAATCGGTCCCTTCGGGAGGTATATCGTCAGTGAAAGATATCACATTGTTGTTGAAAATGTGATCCACCAGATGCTGGAATTTCTCAACATCTATTGACTTAAGCAGTTCGACTTCTTCCAAAACCCTGAGCAATACCTTCCTGTGATCTTCAAAAGAGAAAACCAAGTCTAGTATGGAAATTTAATGTGGAGCTTCTCTTATTAAATTGGTTGGATTGTATGTGAGGGGGTAGCTGAGTCTGTCTCAGAAGATATAACCGCTACGACTTCCTTCCATTTTGTAGTAAATGCATCCCCACTCTTTAGTAAAACAGTGTCATCGTTTGCCAGTTGTAGGACACCACTGTCAATTAAGTTCTGAATAAGGTGGCGGAGTACACAGTATTCTTCTGTACTGTGGCCGCGAAAGTGGGAGTGATACTGACATACTCCATTAGAATTAAACCTCCTTGAACGGGGATTGCTTTGAGGTAATAGAGTTGTAATTCTACCTTCATTGATCAGCATCTGAAATATTTCCTCCATAGGTTGGCCAAGGTACGTAAATTCCCTCTTGTTGGAAAAATCATTGCGGGCCTTGGCATCTGCTCTTTTTGTAATTTTATCCTCCAATGTTTCACTTTCTGGAGATGATGATGGAGTATTCATGACAAAAGGAAGGAGGCTAGCATGCTCCTAACTAACTAATTGACATGTGACTTGGTGCTGATGAATCACTTATTCTGCCAATTGCCCAACTTGCTTGAAAAGAGCTTTCATTTCCCGTTCCATCATAAATTGGAACTGTGTGTAGTCCCATTTGTTAGCACCATCCTTGCTGGTTTGGGAGGATTCACCACCATAATTGAAACTCTTTCCACTGCTCCAATTAATCATATTAACCTCCTCTTCCTTGTGTTGAGGAAGAGGGTTATCTTGTACATGGGGTTGGTTGGGTTTTGCTACCACGATCTCACCATTATCAATCAAATCCTGGATCTTATGTTTCAAGGTCAAGCAATCTTGAGTATTATGTCCTGGAGCTCCATCATGATAAGCACATTTCTGACTAGCATTGAAACCCTTCCCATTCGGGTTGGCTGGTGGAAGAAGATGAGTAATTTTCTTCTGAGTTATCAAAAGATTGAGAATGTTCTGGAGTGAGTCCCCTAAGGGTGTGAACACTCGAGTGCATCTAACTTATCCACCCTTTGGCAACGAAGGGTTCGAAGATTGTGCTTGAAAGGGGGAGTAATTTCTCCTCTGGATAGGTATATTCTGATTACCTTTCTGACCTTGTCGTATCAAGGAAACATCCTCCTTTTTCTTTTTATGGACCCTTCGAGGGTTGTTTCCATAATTTTCGGACTGGATGTATTCAGCAACAGCTTTAAGGGCAGCTAGGTCTTGAATTTTTCCTGATTTCAATCCCATCTCAACCATCTCCCCATGCTTAATCATTTCAGAGAATGGTTTGCCAATACCAGTTAAGACTCTCTCATAGAAAGGAGCTTCTTGTATGTCTATGAAGGTTATCACCATCTCAGACTCATTCATAGAAGGAACAACTTGAGCAGCAAGGCGCCTCCACCTTTGAGCATACTCTCTAAAAGATTCATTGGTTTGTTTCCTCACTTTAGTAATTTGGTACCAGTCAGGGGCCATCTGAGACTGGAAGTTGTACTGACTGAGGAAGGCATGAGCTAGCTCCTCCCAGCTATGGATCTTGGAGTCATCTAATCTGGTATACCAGGATCGTGCTTCTCTAGTCAGACTTTTCTGGAACAGTTGTATTCTGAGCTTCTCGTCCTCAGCATAAGTTCTGAGTTCTCTAATGAATACCTTCAAATGTGTGTAAGGATCTCCTAACCCGTCATAATTTTCAAAGTCATGAGTTTTGAACTTCTCTGGATAATGCACACCAGGGAATATACAAAGGTCAACATAGGAAACACTCTCATGTGCTCCAATTCCTTTGATAGAACGAATGGTCTCTTCCATCTGTAGGACTTTCTTTCTGATATCACCGGTGTCTAGATTTTCTTTGACATGGGTGGTATCATGGATTTTGTTGGTTGTATCCAACTGAATCTCAGGTACCGGAATGGCTTTATCCCGACCTTGGGTTCCTCCTTGTGTAGAGGATTCTGTATGTATGGGTATCCGTGGACCCTAAGTAAACTGATGTAATTCTTTAAGCAGAACAGCCAACTCTGTAATTTGTTTACTTAATCCGTCAAATTCCTCACAAGAGACATGATTAGGATTAGGATTAGTCTGGTCAGATGAAGATATAATTGGCTGTAGGCTCGTGGCCTTTTTGGACTTTGAACGGGTAATAGGCCCAATTGATTCCCTAAAAAAACTGACGTAGTTTAGTTTTAGGGAATGTATAAATGTTTACATGATATATGATGTATCCGTTTTAGGAGTATTATCCTATAAAATGGATGTTAGTTGTTTGTGTGACAGGATAGCATGTTAAACCTTTTAAATATGCATGTACACATATTTCCTCATATTTCCCATTACATGGAGATCAATATGGAATGAAATTACAAGCAATTGAATTTACGAGTAATTTTAAAATGGGAAAGCATGAAGAAACTTCCCTGCACGTTTGGTTTATCAGAGGCTGACCTATCTTGGGCTACTTTCATGGCTTTTTGGCATAAAAGATCCCAAATCATCGCAATTTACTCGACGGGATGTTAATTCGGTCTTTTAACTGGAGTGAATTTAGGTGGTGCCTTCCTGAGTCTCTTTGGAATTAGTCTCCCTACGAGTCCAGTAATCAAACACCGATAGGATAGCCTCCTAATGGAGGAACCACACAACATACATTCATATTCAGCGTGTCTCACCGTTTTTGAAAATGATGACATATGCGAAGCACTAATATCACAAGCAGATATAGTGTAAAGCATTAAGTACAGTAAGTAAATGCATTCGTACACATCCATCAATTGTAAATGCAACATCCACACACAGAAGCTTATAACAGTTTTGAAAAGCTTATAATAGCGGCTTAAGTCCTCTTACTGGAGTTCCCAGCAAAGTCGTCACCTGACGACATCAGGATTTTTATTTATCCCTTTTCTGTTCTTGTCTTTTGGTGTTCTCATGTTAGGTGAGATTTGTTTGAAAAAACAAGTTATGAAAAGGTCCGACATGTATATGTCGACGATTGGACTGTAAGAGTCACCAATTGGTTTTTTAAATGGTTGTACCAACACAGCCGAGAAAAGATTTGCACATTGACCCAGTGATGTGACACTGCTTAACGGGTCTGTGAAACCGAGATTCGTTAGGGTCCGGGGACTTGGTTATGCGGAGGGAAGGTGTTAGGCACCCCCCGACATCCGTTTTGCCATGGTAACTGCCACTTTTCAATTAAACTATTATATGAATGTGTTTGTGTGTGTGGATTAATGTGCAATTATTTGGAAGTAGTGTTATGCCTAGTTTACACATATATACAAAGGGTTTGAATTTTGTATACAAGTTCAGTTTAAACAAGATATAGCAATGATATTTTGTAAAAAGAAGTTTTTCAAACCCTTGTGCTCAATAGTAATTGAGGCCTTTGATACTTCCATTTTACTAAATGTTCGGCTTGGTTGCTTTTATTTTCGAGATGTGAGGCATCCTCGAGAAAATAATATACATAGCAATGCCGAACTCCTTATGGGCATGAGAGCCATCTAAGGAAATTAAAACACCATAATTAATTTACAAGTCATGTACAACTAAAAATATCCATCACAGGAACCGAATCTAGATTCAGGAGACTGAATCTGTGATCATATGATTCATAGGCTCACATGATGTAGCAATTTGTATGAAAGCTATAAACAGTCTATAGATATAAAAGTTGTATATATATATATATATATATATATATATATATATATATATATATATAGACATGATCAACCACCATGAAGCACCTCCACGGGGGATCAGAAATATAAAGAAGCTGTAAAAGTGATAAACCGCCTCGAAGTAAACTCCAGGCGGGACGAAAATGTAAATAAAGCTGTAAAAAGCCACGAAGTAAACTCCAAGCCTGACAGAAATGTAAATATATATATACATATATATATATATATATATATATATAGCGGTAAACGCACCAGATGTGAAATTCAGGCTCAATCAAACAGAGTTTGATGGCAACAACATATATATAAGTATTTATACATATATAAAAGTAGTAAACGCTCTAGATGTTAATTCAGGCTTATCGAACAGAGTTATGTCTCGATTTGGACTAACATTATCGAGTTATGTCTCGATTGAGCCTGGACTCACGTCGGAGCGTTTATTCGCTTATATATATATATATATATATATATATATATATATATATATATATATATATATATATACAGAAATAAATGCCACAGACCGAAGTCCGGGTATACAAACACGCAAACACGACTCTCAACGTTAAGAATGGTGTGTGCACAGTATTGGAGAAAGGCTTTGAAAAGTTTAAGAAGGCTTACAGCAGACTACCAAATAAGACTTCTATAGCTTTAAATGGATGAACACTCGGCTCCCGCCGGTAAAAATATAGCAATATAGAAGCTCACAAATGTTTAAAATGAGAAAGCACTCAGTTTAAAATGTGTACAGAGCAAATTGGACAGGGCTTCCTCGCCTTTCTCTTTGCAAAATGGCTGCACCAAGCCCTCTATTTATAGAGGGGGAAGCCACAGATGCACCTGTGGCTGCCCGGGCTCAACGGGTCCCGCCGTCTCGAAGTACATGCACGCGTGCAACATGATGTTCGCTCGAACTTTTAGAACTTCAATCCGGGCATCCAATTGAGGTGTATAAGACCTTTTTTGGCATGCTATTTTTGAGAGCTACACAATGATATGGGATTAGAGGTTGTGCGAAGTCAGGAAGATGGGATCATGCCCTTGGTCTTCAGGCTTCAAATTCTATCCGGTGTACTGTCTTGTGTAGTAGTAACTCGGGATTATAGCTCTTTGGTTATTGTAGCACATTTTCATGTAGAATGTATGTTTGAATGTTGTGGAGATGACACAATGGCAAAATAACAATTTCGCCCCTTAACAGGGTTATCTCCAGTTTAAGTTGATTTAGCGGTCGTTGCTCAGGGTTATCAATGAGATTGAACTGCTGCAAGTATTGATCACCCTCAGGGTTATCTCTGAGGTATGTCTGACCTCCGGGGGTTATCTTCGGGCTTAGGGAATGAGTGCCTCGGGGTTATCACCAAGTGTTGAAGCTGATCACATAGGTTTGAAACAAGCATTTTAGGGGTTATCTCCGAAACTATAATTGCATACCTCGGGGTTATCTCTGAGGTTTAAACTGTATCTTCCAGGGTTGTCTTCGGGATTGGAAATGAAGATCTCAGAGTTGTCTCTGAGATGGAACTGAGGATTTTAGGGTTGTCTCCGGAACTGTAACTGCATTCCTTGGGGTTGTCTCCGAGGTTGAATTTGAATATCCCGGGGTTATCTCCGGGACTGTGACTGACTATCTTGGGGTTCTCTCTGAGACAGTAAAGGCTGAGTATCCCGAGGTTGTCTCCGGGACTGTGTTGAGTTATCCTCCAAGGTTATCTCTAAAAGACGATTCTGCCCTCCTGCAGGGTTAGTAATAGGAATGCAAAATTTCGAGTGTCTACACTTACTTCATGATTGTAAGGGCTTTTCTTATCCTTTACATGTTTAGCCATAAGACATAGATTTTCTACTTAAGGATCTTCATCATCTCCAGACTCGGGAGTTGAGTATTTGTCCGAGTCACTCCATGATCCTCCGGCCAGAAGACATTTGTCCTTCTTCTAGAGCCTCTTGTTGCCTTTGAATTCTTTCTTTGAATTTGATTTCTTCTTTAGTTCTTCTCTAAGAGGTTTGTTACAGTTTGCAATGAAATGGAAAGGCTTCTTGCAGTTGTAGCATAAGACATTTATCTGCTCTTGGCTATTGGTGTCGTTGCATCTCTTCGGTTTACTGCTTCTGCCTTTATGCATGAACCTCTTGAGTCTTCTGACCAGCATTGCAATGTCCTCATCATCATCTTCCTTAGAGTCAGAGTCATTTTTAGTGTTAGCTTTGGAGATGACATCTGTGGCTTTGAGAGCAACTCCTTCGTCCTTCTTTCTTCCTTCAGATAGAGTCTCTGCTCGCTGAGTCAGCTCCAGTTCATAGGTGAGAAGGTTTCCATAGAGTTGTTGAATAATCATTTCAAGAAGATTCTTTGATTCTCTGACGGCAGTGGTTTTGGCATCCCATTTTCTAGGTAGAGCTCTCATGAACTTTATGATTAGATCTTTATTTGGATAGATCTTTCCAAAGGCTCGAAGAGAGTTGAGTAGAACATTGAATTTTTTATAGGTGGAAGTGACGTTTTCTCCTGGAATATGGGCAAACATTTCATATTGTTGAGTCAGAAGAGATTAATTGATTCTATGATTTCTTCTGCTCCTTCATGCATAATGAGTAACGCTTCCCATACTTCCTTGGCAATTTTGCTGTTGACCATATTTTTGAACAGATCATCATCTTCTAAGGATTGGAATATAATGTTCTTGGCCTTTTTGTCGAGTTAGACAGCTTTCTTTTTGTTGTCAGTCCATTCAGTTTTAACCTTGACTTGAACTCTATTTGGATCTTCTGGAGTTGGTGCAAGCTTTGTTTGAATGTAGGGCCCATTCATTACAGTTTCAAATAGTTCTTCATCTATTGAATCCATATATGCTTGAATACAAACTCTCCAGTTGGCAAATTTATCTTTGTTGCACATTGGTGGCTTGCTGCCTCCTCCAGTCTTTGATTCGCTTACTAGATGTTCAATTGGATCTACTCAAACTTCCCAGAGGCACAATAGTTATCTAGAAGGGGGGTTGAAAATTCTTTTTCAAAATTTTTTGTCAGATATTGTTAATCAATTTCAGCGAAATATGTGATTTATTTGTTCCCCTTTAAGATAAACAGAGTTTATAGTTAACAAACAGATATATCAAGTATAGCAGTTAAAGTAAGAATATAAACGACACAGAGAATTTAAGTGGTTCATAGCATTCAAAGCTCCTAGTCCACTGTTCTACTCCTTGAGTAGGAAATCCACTAATGATGTTTTTACATTCTTCGAATCACTCAGATTCCTTCAAGACCAGCAGACTTAGAAGTTCTTAGTTCATTTAAAACTCTTCAAGTCCAGTAGACTTGGAAGTTCTTAGTTCATTTAGAACTCTTCAAGTCCAACAGACTTGGCACTTCTTACTTCACTAAATGATAGTTGAGTTCTTGAATGGTGCTACTCAGTTGTCGTTAAGCTTGTGTTCGAAAGAACTGAGTAGCTGAGCAAGCTTTATTTTCAGATCGTACAGTTGAGTGTTGTTTGTTCTTCAGCATTTTGTTGTATGATTGTGTAGACACTCAAAAAAATTTTCATTCCTGTTACTAACCTTGTAGGAGGGCAAAGTCATCTTCCAGAGATAACCCTGGAAGTCAATTCAGTTACAGTCCCAGAGACAACCCTGGGATACTCAGTTTGCCATCTCAGAGACATCCCCGAGATATTCAGTCTAGTCCTAGAGATAACCCCAGGATACTCAGTCTTTACCATCTCGGAGACAACCCCGAGATAGTCAGTTCTAACCCTGGAGATAACCCCGGGAGTTTCAGTATCAACCTCGGAGACAACCCCGAGGAATGTAGTTTCATTTCTGAAGATAACCCTAAAATCCTCAGTTTCATCTCGGAGACAACCCTGAGATACTCATTTCCATCACGAAGATAACCCTGGGAGATACAGTTCAAATCTCGGAGACAACCCCGAGGCATGCAGTTGCAGTTCCATAGATAACCCCAAAAATACTTGTTTCAAACCCTTGCGATCAGCGTCAACCTCAGTGATAACCCTTAGGCACTCAGTTCCCAAACTTGGAGATAACCTCGGGAGGACAAGCATACCTCAGAGATAACCCTGAGAACATTCAGCACTTGTAGCAGCCCAATCTCAGAGATAACCCTGAGCAACGACTGCTAAATAAGCCTAAAATCGGAGATAACCCCAGTGAGGGGCAAAATTATCATTTTGCCACCTCGATCCCACGTGCACTCCATCTCAACATTTCAACCTACATGCTACACAGAAGTGTCCTATAAGAACCATAGCTCCGATCCCGAGTGACTACTACACAAGATAGCACACCAGATGGAATTTGAAGATGTGAAGACCTGGGCATGGACCCATCTTCCCGACTTCGTAAAACCTCATATCCCATGTCATTTTATAGCTCTCGACAACATCATATCGTAAATGGTCTTATACACCTCGATCGGATGCCCAGATTAAAGTTTTAAAGGATCGAGCGGACAACACATTGCATGAGTGCATGTACTTCGAGACGGTAGGGCCCGCGGAGCCTGGGGCACCCCGAGCAGCCGTAGGTACATCTGTGGCTGCCCAGGTACACCTGTGGTTCCCCCTTCTATAAATAAAGGGCTTGTGGTGGCCATTTTGAAGGAGAAAAAGACGAGGAAGCCCTGTCCAATTTACTTTGTATACACTATAAATTGAGTGCTTTCTTATGTTAAACACTTGTGAGCTTATATTTGGCTACTTTTTACCAGTGGAAACCGAGTGTTCATCCATTTAAAGCTATTGAAGTCTTCTTAGGTAGTCCACTATAAGTCTTCTTACATTACTTAAAGCCTTTCCTCCACTTCTTGCACACACTATTATTCACGTTGAGAGTCGCGTGTGTGTGTATGCCCAGGCCGTCGGTCTGTGGTTTTTATTGGTTATATATATATATATATAGGGCTTGGATTTATTATCCGGTGCATTTACCGCTTATATATATAGGCTCAATCAAACAAAGTTTGATGATAACAATATGTATATATATACACACACACACACACACATACACACACACATTCCTGTCTGGCTTGGAGTTCACTTCGTGACCATTTATTGCTTTCATTTACATTTCGTCCCGCCTGGAGTTTACTTCGAGGCGGTTGATCATTTATATATATATATATATACTTTTATATATATATATATATATATATATATATATATATATATATATATATATAATTATTTATAGCTTTCATACAAACTGCTATATCATGTGAGCCAAAGAATCATATGATCACAGATTCAGTCTACTGAATCTAGATTCGGTTCCCGTGATAGACATTTTCAGCTGTACATGTGATAAGTAGGTTTTATACCTACTTATCTGGTATCTGTTACTTGAATTAGTTGCTTAAACTCATGTTTCTTAGTTACTTTTTCATGCATTTTGTGTTCATTTTGTAGATTATATGTTTGGGAGCTGTGTGAGCGACTATTGGTATGAAAACGCAGGAAAAAGGCGACAATTGGCATGAAGAAGCAAGGGAAAGCAGTTCGGATATCTTTTCGACTAAAATATGCAAGCAAATGCAAGAAGGGAAGATTAAAGGACTTTTAACACCACGTTGGATGCATGTTCTTGGCTTGGAACATAGATTTTATTGTAGATCTACTTCTTAGATTTTCGTAACATCTTGAACCATCCCAATCGGAGTTCGGATGCGAGAGTTCAACAAAGATCAAAGCTAAGAGTTGTCATGCTTATAATTTACATAGCATCAACTTCAAGCCCGATTTACACCTTGATCCAATCTGAATCTGTCAATTCTCAAAGAATGAAAGTTGTGGATCTCTTCGATATCTTCGCTTTGATAGGTGGCAGGCCCTTAACTCCTCCCAGATCAAATGTTATGGCCATTTTACTAGAGGATACTGCAGTAGAAAAAGGACCCCCGTCGGGGCGGGGGTACAAGTTGGAAAATAGTAGGCATACCAACCGGGTGGGCCTAGCAGCAATAAAACCCCAGTCAGGGCGGGGTTACGGGCCAAAACAAGTTTTTGACACGTTTTGGGTCAAATTTTGATACCTTTTTGACTCTAAATTGGATTGGGTTTGCTCCTAAGCTAAAAATTTGACTTGTAACCTATAAATACATGATGGGAGGCATAAAAGAGAGAATTCCATTAGATTAGAATATAATAGATTAGGACCAAAAACCCTAGTTCTAATGAGTTTTGGAGAATGAAGCGACTTGGAGACCATTGAAGATTCAAAGTAAGAGCAAAGAGAGAGCATCAAATCTGCAGACAACAAATTCTATCTTCTTATCTTCTTCTATCTTTGCCTTTTATTGTTTATTCAATTGTGAATTCTTAGTTTTAATTCAATAATTATGAAATAATTCTTTGTTTGAGATTACAATGGATCTTATTGTGTAGTTTATTTTAATATGTTTCGCTATCAATTATTATGTTCTATTGTGAGGCTTGTCTATTGTGATTTAGACTAAATTGTTTAATTGATTGGCCATCAATTACCGTAATAATCTATATGAACTTGAGAGATGAAATATTGATTTAGATCTGATCATGATAGCATGTGTTTGTGATTTTTGCATAAATAGAATTCATGATTCGTGTTTAGGATAGAGATATGCATTTACGCCATATGTAATCTTATAAAGAACTTGTGCTTTAAATCCTTTTTAATTATAACTTATATAGAGATATAGCGGATTAGTTAATTAGAGTGTCTTGCTTAATTCTATCATATGTGGATTAAGTGAGTATGAGTATTATGCATCAAGAGGTGATTTTATTTGCTTTAGTGTTCTTGATTAATAATTCAGGATAGAGAATAATTGATAAGAAGTGTGTTAACTTAAATGAATCAATAAGTGAAGTTGTGATTTTAAATCTCCATAATCTTAATTTAACTAGTGGAATTTAATAGTAGTTTAATTAGATAATTTAAAATTAATTCGTTTAAATAAGATTTAATTGGTTATGGGTTAGTACTTGGTGATTTTTATTAAACAATTCCTCATGGGAACGATACTCTACTTTCACTTTATTACTTGTTGATCACGTATACTTGCATGGTGTGCGTAATTAAATTTTACCCAACAAGTTTTTGGCGCCGTTGTCGGGGAATTAATTTAATAATTATTTACTAATATTAATTTCAATCAAATTAGTCTTAATTTAAATAATTTTTTTTATTTATTTAATTCTCTTCCTATTTTACTCCTTTTTTTCTTCCGAGTAGCATGGATGACTTTGCGTATCAATGGTCATACACAAACATGGCTCAACCAAGGGAAATAGGGATTGATGGACTTAATACATCTTCCGCAATATTAGTACATATTGAAGAGCTTTCGAAGACGTTGGAGGTTATCGCAGCCCAACGGAATCGAAGGATGGCAGTTATGTGTGATTATTGTGTATGCAATCATGCAAGTCATCAATGCACTGTTAGTTTTAAACCAGTACCATATAGTGGTGATTACCTCAACAACTATGCTGAGCCCAGCTATCCCCAAGATTGGGGGTATCACTCGGATTCTTTAGGGAGCTACATTTATGATGACCGATATTATGCTCCAAATCCATCATACACACCGAAATTTTCATGTCCACCTCTATTGCCACAAGAAGAAAAGCCAAATCCGATGGATGTAATATTGAAGGGCATTGCAGACCTAGAGGAGATGAGGATTTGCCAAGACCTGTCAACCCAAAATTTTAATAATCAGATGGAACAACTTGTCACTACCTCAACTAATGGTCCTCAATACATGGCTTCCGGGACTGAAACAGAAAATTCAAGGTTGGGGAAATTATTGTCCATGTTCATAGCAAATGAGGAGAAGATGAGTAATTAAGCGAGGTCAATTAAAAATCTTACGGATCAGATAGAGCAAATGACCAAAGCCGTAATCAACCTTCCTCCAAACACTTGGCTTTATGACATGGATGACAAAAGTGACGGAGAACCAGAACCAAATCTGCGACTGAATGAGCCACAAGATATCAAAAGTGTGGAGACAATTGGGGATAATGAAATAGAGGTCGACGAAGATCCAAATGGGTCTCCACCAAATATTAACGAGTCGGTCAGATTTGCAAAATCATGCCCACTTGGTAGTCATGTCGTCTGCGAAGCTCTTGATGACATAAGAGCGAGTACAATTTTGAATCCATGGTGGGACGAGAAAGAGATGATAGACGAAGAGCCCATTGCGTGTGAGAAGCTTCAATGCCCCAAAGTGATCACATACATAATGGAGAAAACACCTAGCTGTGGGACATTCTTGATTGAGATCATACAAAATCAGAGTATGCTAGGTGACTTTGATGCATTGGCCATCACAAAATGAGAACTTACCAAAAGTTACATTATTTCTGATGGATGAAGGGTTCCTCAATTTTCGAAGGGAAATTGGATAGAGAATTGAAGAAGTCAGGCTGAGACTATAAAACAAGCGCTTATTGGGAGGCAACCCAAGTTTAATTTTTAGTTTTTTTATTATTGGGTTTTATATTAGTAGCTTTAAATTTGCATTTATTTAGGAATTAATAAAATTGCTTCTTTCATGGTTTTACAGGTTAGTCAAGTCAAATTGAAGTGTGGTGCCCAATTTGTTACATATGCTTAGCCTATTCTCCAAACTTAGTAGACAAAGTGGAAGATTGCTATATCTTCAGGGAAGTCCTTTACTTTACTTTTATCTATTTCAGCCATTGAGGACAATGTCTAGTTTAAGTTTGGGGGCATTTTAGTGTCGAATTGCATATAGTTAGTTATTTACATTGTAGTTCGTTATTTTTATGTGTTAGCAATGTGTTTTTGCATTTAGTGTGCATATAATACATGGTAGTTAATTGCATATTCATATATGTGTTGTATTAGTAGGTGTTCATGTAGTTAATTGCGATCGGTTGGTTTGAATTTAGCTTTGTCTAATATAAGATTGGTTTTGTTTGTTAACTTGAATAGTGTTGATAATTAATGATGAGTTCTAATGTTAATCATGATGATAATTTGAGCCTGTCTGAAACTTATGTAACCGGTTAGCACGTAAAGTTTAACTGTTTTAATCCACTTGGTTTAAGGGTTTCATAATTTTGTTTCTGGGGGAAAATCTTGGTTAAAATTTAAGTAAATTAGTGAACTGGCAGTAAAGGTTAGAATGAAGTAAAAGCTTAAGTTTAGGGGAATCTATAGGGTATATATATTTTAAAAAAAAAAAGAAAAAGAAAGGAAAAGAAAAAAAGAAATGATGAAAAGAAAAAAAATGAATAAACACTGTGGCATGCTTGTCTAGTTTTGTGACCTTTGTTACTTGAGTAAGTAAGTCTGAGGGGATTGTCTTTACACCTAGCGCCCTAAGGTCTTAATGGTATGGGAGTCGTTGGTCGAAAACTCATTAAGGTAGCATTGAAAAGCCTAAGGGAATAAGACATTGCACAGCCATGAGAAAAATAAAGAAATGAAGAAACACGAGAAATAGCAAAAATGTCCTCATGAATGAATAAAAGTAGAAATAAATCATGTATTTACCCTTAGACTTGGTAATTGCTTAGTTTTAACCAGAGTTGTCATGTTCATGATAGTCATTGAATTAGAACTGAAATTTTCCTTTTAAGAAGTTTGTTATGTGATTTTCTTGAACTGTGGTTGGTTAGAATGGTTAACAAGCACACACGCACAACATGGGTGATGACAGGTTTAGATTGACTAACTAGTTAGAGTTATGGATTTTGACTTGATTGGATATATTATTTGGGTATCATTGATATCTTTGAGTCCTGTTGCTATATATCATTCTAATTTATAATTGGGTTCGTAGGTATATTAAGAAGTAGATCATGCATATGCATTCGTGTAGTTGAGTTAGTTTATTTATTTTTAGTTCTTTTCTGTTTTTACTTGAGGACAATCAAAGGTTTAAGTTTGGGGGCATTTGATAAGTAGGTTTTATACCTACTTATCCGGTATCTATTACTTGAATTAGTTGCTTAAACTCATGTTTCTTAGTTACTTTTCATGCATTTTGTGTTCATTTAGTAGATTATATGCTTGGGAGCTATGTGAGCGACTATTGGTATGAAAACGTAAGAAAAAGGTGACTAGTGGCATGAAGAAGTAAGGGAAAGAAATTCAGACATCTTTTGGACTAAAATACGCAAGCAAATCCAAGAAGGGAAGATTGAAGGATTTTTTACACCATGTTAGATGCATGTTCTTGGCTTGGAACTTGAATTTTATTGTAGATCTACTACTTAGCTTTTTGAAACATCTTGAACCGTCCCAGTCGGAGTTCGGATGCGAGAGTTATGGCCTTTTTATCAACAAATATCAAAGCTAAGAGTTGTCATGCTTGCCATTTACATAGCATCTACTTCAAGCCCGATTTTCACCTTGATCCAATTCGAATCTGCCAATTCTCAAAAAATTAAAGTTGTAGATCGCGTCGATATCTTCGATATGATAGGTGGCAGGCCCCGTAACTCCTTCCAAATCAAAAGTTATGGCCGTTTTACTAGATGACACTGCAGCAGAAAAATGGCCCCCGCCGGGGCGGGGGTACAAGCTAGACAACAGTAAGCATGCCAGCCGGGGCAGGGGTACGGGCCAGAACAAGTTTTTGACGCATTTTGGGTCGAATTTTGATACCTTTTTGACTTCAAATTGGATTGGGTTTGCTCCTAAGCTAAAAATTAGACTTATAACCTATAAATACATGATGGTAGGCATAAAAGAGAGAGGATTCCATTAGATTAAAATATAGTAGAATACGACCAAAACCCTAGTTTTAATGTGTTTTGGGTAATGAAGCGACTTGGAGACCATTGAAAATTCAAAGTAGGAGTAAGGAGAGAGCATCAAATCTGCAGACAACAGATTCTATCTTCTTCTATCTTTATCTTTTAATGTTTATTCAATTGTGGATTCTTAGTTTTAATTCAATAATCATGAACTAATTCTTTGTTTGAGATTACAATTGATCTTATTGTGTAGTTTATTTTAATATGTTTCGCTATCAATTATTATGTTCTATTGTGAGGATTGTCTATTGTGATTTGGACTTAATTGCTTAATTGATTGGCCATCAATTACCGTGATAATCTATATGAACTTGAGAGATAAAGTATAGATTTAGATCTGATCATGATAGCATGTATTTGTGATTTCTGCATAGATGGAATTCATGATTCGTGTTTAGAATAGAGATATGCCTTTACGCAATATGTAATCTTATAGAGAACTTGTGCTTTAAATCCTTTTTCATTATAATTCACATAGAGATATAGTGGATTAGTTAATTAGGGTGTCTTGCTTAATTCTATCATCTATGGATTTAAGTGAGTATGGGTATTATGCATCGAGAGGTGGTTTCATCTGCTTTAGTGTTCTTGATTAAAAATTCAGGATAAAGAATAATTGATGAGAAGTGTGTTAACTTAAATGAACCAATAAGTGAAGTTGTGATTTTAAGTCTCCATAATCTTAATTTAACTAGTGGAATTTAATAGTAGTTTAATTATATAATTTGAAATTCATTCGTTTAAATAAGATTGAATTGATTATGGGTTAGTACTTGGTGATTTTTATTAAACAATTCCTCGTGGGAACGATACTATACTTTCACTTTATTACTTGTTGACCACGTATACTTGTGTGTTATGCGTAATTAGATTTTACCCTACAACATGGCTTGTAAATTATTCATGGTGTTTGAATTTCCTTTGAAGGCTCTCATGCCCACAAGGAGTTCGGCACTATCTTTTTATCTTATTTCCTCGAAGGTGATTCACATCTCGAAAATAAAAGCAATCAAGTAGAACACATAATAAAATGGAAGTATCAAAGGCCTTAATTACTATTTAGCATAAGGGTTTTCAAAAACCTCTTTAACAAAGCGTCATTGCTATATCTTGTTAAAATTAAACTTTTATACAAAAATTCAAACCCTTTGTATATAGGTGCAAATGAGGCATAACACTACTTCTAGATAATTACACATTGATCCACACATACACAAACACACATTTAGATAATGGTTTAAATTGAAAAGTGGCGGTCACCGTGGTAACACGGACGTCAGAGGGTGCCTAACGCCTTCCCTCCACATAATCAAGCCCCCAGACCCTAACGAATCTTGGTTTCACAGACCAGTCAAATAGTGTCACATCACTAGATTAATGTGCAAAACTTTTCTCGGTTGAGTTGGTGCCACCATTTAAAAATACCAACTGTCGACTCTTACAAGTCACAATCGTCGACATATATATGTCGAACATTTTCATAACTTGTTTTTTCAAACAAATCTCACCTAACATGAGAACACCAAAAGACAAGAACAGAAAAGAGACAAATAAAAATCCTGACGTCGACAAGTGGCGACTCTGCTAGGGACATCCAGTAAGAGGGCTTAAGCCGCTATTACAAACTTTTCAAAACCATTATCTGCTTGTGTGTGGATGTTGCATTTACATTTGAATGAATGTGTACGAATGCATTTACTTATTGAACCTAGTGCTTCACACTATATCTTCCATATAGTGAGACACGTTGTATGTGAATGTATGTTGTGTGGTTCCTCTACCAGGAGGCTATCCTGTCGGTGTTTGATTATTGGACTCGTAGGAAGACTAATTCCAACGAGTCTCATGAAAGGCACCACCCACATTCGCTCTAATTGAAAGACCGGATTAACTTCCCTTCAAGTAAATTGCGATGATCTGGGAACCTTCATGCCCAAAAGCTGTGAGAGTAGCCTAAGATAGGTCAGCCTCTGATAAACCAAACGCGGAGGAAAGTCTCTTCATACTTTCCCATTTCAATTACTTGTAAATTCAATTATTTGTAATTTCATTTCCATGTCAATCTCTATGTAATGCAAAATATAAGAAAAATGTGTACATGCATTCCTTTATATCAAAACCTGACATGCTATCTTTTCAACTGACATCCATTTCGCAGGACGATACTCCTAAATGGACACATTACGTAATATTTCGACATTCACTAAGACTAAACTACACAAGTCTTTTTATAGGGATATAATTGGTCCAGTAACCCGTTCAAAATCCAAAAAGGCAACGAGCCTAAAGCCAAACATGGCTTTATCTGGCCAGTTTAGTCCTACTCTTGTCTCTCACGAGGAGTTTAAAGGACTAAGCAACCAAATTACAGAGTTGACTGTTCTGCTCAAAGATCTGCACAAATACACTCAGGATCCATGAATGTCCATCCATACAGAATCCTCTGCACATGGAGGAACTCAAGGACCGAACAAAGAAATTCCTGTACCCGAATCTCAGTTGTAAAGCCCCCAAATTCGGGTACTTGAAACCCGAACTCGGTTCTTCACGATACCATTTCTATGAGCGGAATAATACTAATAATAATAACAATAATATAAAGATCAACTTAATTTACATATTTATCAGAGTCTGAATCCCAAGTACAAGACCTTTAAACATATATTACAATAAATGATATGTAATATATATTACTGTCTTAATAATAATATCAAACTATTACATAAACTGCCACAAATCTTATTTGGTTAGCTTTTCTTTTCCTTTTGTTTCTGCATAAGCCTTCTAGTTCTTCACACTTAGCTGAAAACATTTAAATTAAGCAAGGATGAGCATTTGAGTGCCCAGCAAGTAATAGCAATTATATATATAAGCTGAAAGAATTTTAAATATTTTCTTTATACTACCCGTCTACAACAAGTCAATAGTTATGAAGTAATCTGAACCGATAATAATAACATAACAACCCTCTTTTAAATTTTTGAAACTACGTAATGACTATAAATAGGGTTAAGGTGACATACTATGAATATTGTTTTCATTTTCGAAAAGGTTAAACAGAACTTCATCTGTAAACCGTCATAACTTACGGGCACGGGGGTGATCAACTCGTTGTACCTTGTATTGATCAATACTACATGCAAGAACGATGTTATCGTTCACTCTGTCTACCTTAGGTGCATAAAAAATTTTCTCGTGTACGGGATGTTCGTACTTGTCTGGGTTCCAAATCAAAAGTTTTATCTTGTTCAAAAATAATCTATAATTCAACATATATATATATATATATATATATATATATATATATATATATATATATATATATATATATATATATATATATATATATATACGGGCAATTGACAAAGGTGTATCAACATGTGATTAAATATAATGATTATCCAAGTGGGGACACCTATATAACCATTTATAGAAATTAACGAAAAGAATATATATATCTGAATTACCATATACTAACATGTTGATAATCAATGAGCGTATATAATATAAGGTTAATAATCCGTACAATAATAATATAATTCCTAAATATTCTTACTCATGTCCATTGTATAAAGAAAATGTGAAGGTAAGATACTTGCCTGATGCGCTGCTTACAGTTCGTAACTTAGTTCTATCTTGTATATCATGACCTATCATTAATCAGATCATTCGCTCGATTAGAACAATATATCTCAACACATAATACTGCTTATTGCAGTCAGCACATAACTTAATCACACTGTCACATATGTTTAACAACCATTGAATCACAAATAAACACATATTTAATCAAATTATCTAAATTCAGATCAATTTCTGAAATATGTCGGTGTACCGACATCTTTATCGGGTATTTATCGAGTCTAAGACTCTAATCTATAACTCAATATCTGTCATATTATTTTGAAATGACTTATAATAATTTTTAAACATTTATTATAATTTATCATAAATTTTCAAACATCGGAATTATTATTAAATAATTTAAATATTAAACAATTCTATTATCATTAATATTTAATTAATATTAAACTATTAATGAAACAATTGCCAAAATATTAAAGTTATTTATAATAACTAAGAATATTTTTATGGTATTTATATTACCCTTAAATGATTTTTAAAACAATTAAAATTATTTTTAAATAATTACCATTAATATTTAAATATTAATGTAGTATTTATCAAAATATTAAAAGTCTTTAATCATTACTTAAAATATTTTTAATTCATTTATATCCTTTTTAAATGATTTTTAAATTAACAAAACCATTTTAAAACTATTTATTTAATATAATTATTAAATAAATTTTATATCTTTAATAATAAGTTAATAATCATTAATATTAAATTATTAATGAAATTATCCTTTAAATATTAAATGTTATGTTTTATAACTTAAAATATTTTTAAACACTTTATTTTCATTTAAAATGATTTTTATAATATTAAAATTATTTTTAAACTAAATTATTTAATATAATTATTAAATAACTTTAATATCATTAATAATAATTAATTAATGAAATTTACCTTTAAATATTGAAAGTTATAATTTATAACTTAAAATATTAATAAACTCTTTATTTTCATTTAAAATAATTTTTCTAATATTAAAATCATTTTTAAACAAATTTATTTAATAAAATTATTAAATAACTTTAATATCATTAATAGTAAATAATTAATGAAATTTGCTTTAAAATATTAAAAGTAATATTTTATAACTTAAAATATTTTTAAATATCTTATTATCATTTAAAATCATTTTTAATATAATAAAATCATTTTTAATTAATTTATTTAATACATTTAATAAATTAATTAATTATCAATAATTTTTAAATAAATACTAATATTTATGAAAAATATTTCAAATTATTAAAAGTTAATTTTTACAACTTAAAATAATTTTTCAAATTATTTTTGTATTTTTCAAAAATTAAATACTATTTTTAAATAATTTTCAGAAATTAATTTAATTAATTTTAATAAAAGTGTTCCTAAAGGCTGTCTATAGCGACAGAACCATCGCTATAGGTGTTCTTCGTGTTCTTGGCTAAACCCAGAACATTCATGCCAACTTTGAGATGCCTCGTTTGACCGGAAATAAAATCGAACATGTGATATTTCTGGACATGTTGTTGATCAGATCATGTAGTACTAATGTAGGACTACATGACCCAGCAAAAACATGATCATAACATGCATAACCAAAGAGATCTGAGCCTTCAAAGGGACTGTCAGACCTGTTCTTCATTTCTGGGTTATCCAGAAATGAAGAACAGTTCGACTGTCCACTTTTGGGCTTCTACAACTTGTAATACATGTCATGTTTGTGTGATATAAATGGTGCAGTATGTAGCCAACATGTAGGAAAAGAGATCTATCACATAACATTAACAAAATCACAATACACTCGTCAGATCCGGACCGGTCAAACCTTGTCAGAGATCACGCTCTTAAGTTTTCTAGGTTACCCAGAAAACCAAGTTTGTGATCTTCTGGTCTACTTTGACCTTCCACTAATTTCGATCAGATTGATATTTAGGCTATACCAAAGCTTAATCTCGTACTCCATATACCATAGTACAAATCTATTACCACAACAACAACAAAACAACATCCAGCAGCGATACCAAGGCTCAACAACAACTTGTCAGACATTGAAAACCCATTTATGGGTTGCCCAGAAATGGTCCGGTCATGGTTGGTCAACGACCTTTGACCAACAATACCTATCAATCTAGGCGTGATCTGGACCTCCTATGAATTTCAGAACACAAATCTCATGACACACTACAAGATCAAACATTAAAACAACAAAATCACATATCATACCGAGATGTATGGCCACTAACATTCATTGTCAGACGACTGTTGAACCTTTTTCTAGATTTTGTAAAATGTCAAATCTGAGCCTCTAGATGTTATGGATCTAACATCTAGGAATCCAGATCATCATTATACACTATATCTAACATGTTTTAACAATAAAAACTAACATCTAACAACATATTATTGGACAGATTTTCAAGTTAGGGATTATACCTTCTATGAAAAATCTTTGATTCTATGCTACTGATGTTGTTATGAAATTCGTGGGGCTTGATTTTGTGACTTTAAAACTTACAATTTTCGTGGGTTTGGGTTGAGAGAAAAGGTTTGAGTGTTTGGTACAAAAATGGCTAACAAATGCAATCTTTTCTCTCTCAATCTATATATAGAAGTCTTGAATGCATGAATGGTTGCTCAAAATGGTTGATGGTTGTCAATTACAATCACATGGGGTTGTTGGGTTTGGTCACCAACTTCCCCTAATTGTCAAAACCTATACTAGCTTTAATAATACAAGAGGGGCAAAAATGTCATTTGGTAAATCATTTTAATGGCAAAATTATAACTTGTCAAACCCTTAGGGTTTGACCCTTAGGGTCACAAATCAATTGTAGGATTTCCAATTTAGGGTTTGCACAAAAATAAAATTAAATAAATTTTAGTTTCTAAAATTTTTAAATTAGGGTTTCCTAATTATGATTAATTTTCTAATTACACTATACATGAACATTAGTGTTTTACTGTCCACTAATTAGCATTTAGCTTACAATGAACAAATTAGGGTTACCAAATTAGCAAATTAGGATTACTAATTTAAGAATTAGGGTTTCTAGTTAATTAAGGTTTTCAAAATTTATTAGGGTTTTCCTAATTAACAATTATAATTCTAACACTTGTAAATTAATCACCTTATCACGATTACAACCAATCTCGAACTCTAATTTGAGTTTCAAATTAGGGTTTAGCATTTTAAAATTAGGATTCATAACTTAGGGTTTTCTAAAAATTATTTAGGGTTTCTAAATTTTTTTCAATCTAAATGTTAATTAGGGTTGACCTAATTAATCATATCATTATATAATACACATCATAAATCATATACATAGTTATATAAGAGTTTTAAGCTCACATTTGATTTTCAAATTAGGGTTTCCCATAATAAAACTAGAGTTTAACCAATTAATATTAGGGTTTTGAAATTATACACCATAATTGACCAACCATTATCAATACGTACATTCAGTACATATTTATAGCACTGAAAAATCAAAAAAATAATTAATATTATATTATTATTCTCATTCCTTGATAAAAATTCAAAATTAGGGTTTGGATTTCATATCTGATTTATTCTTCCATGTTTAACCTTAATAATTAAGGTAAAATAATTAACTTAATAATATGTACTAAAATTCATATAATAAAATAATTATTATAATTATTCTAAAATTTAATCCATATATTATTTAAATAATACATAACTATATTTTCATGGAAAATAATTAATAAAAACCTTTCTACCATAAAATTAATTATTATAAGAATATATTTTATAATAATCAATAATTCTAAAATAAAATTATTTGTAAATATTCATTTAATAAATATATTTTTATTTATCACACAAATACGTATACACAATATCTTGTACAAATCCTCATCTTTAAAATTAAAAAAAAAATTATACGCAAAATTTCTTATTTATTTATATAGAAAATATTGGGTTGTTACATCAGTTGGACAAAACCATCAAAACTCCTGAAACTACCCATCTCAAAGAAGATCTAGACACCGATGATATCAGGAAAAAAGTCCTACAAATGGAAGAGACCATTCGGTCTATCAAAGGAATTGGAACACATGGGAGTGTTTCATATGCAGACCTTTGTATATTCCCCGGGTTACATTATCTAGAGAAGTTCAAGACTCCTGATTTTGAAAAGTATGCTGGATTGGGAGATCCTTACACACACTTGAAAGTATTCATTGGAGAACTCAGATCTTATACCGAGGATGAAAAGCTCGGAATGCAGCTGTTTCCGAAGAGTCTGACTGGTGAAGCTAGATCATGGTATACCATATTGGACAACTCAAAAATTCATAGATGGGAGGAGCTAGCTCATGCTTTCCTCAGTCAGTACAATTTCCAAACTCAAATGGCTCTTGAACGGTACCAAATTACCAAGGTCAAGAAATAAGCTAGTGAGTCTTGCAAAGAGTTTGCCCAAAGATGGAGGTGTCTGGCTGCGCAAGTTATTCACTCTATGACTGAGTCTAAAATGGTAATGACTTTCATAGATATTCAAGAAGCTCCCTTCTATGAAAAAGTTTTAGCTGGCATTGGCAAACCATTCTCTGAAATGATCAAACCTAGAGAAATGACCAAGATGGGATTGAAGTCAGGAAAGATTCATGACATTG
The DNA here is from genome assembly GCA_016801055.1 of Panax notoginseng. NCBI lineage: Eukaryota > Viridiplantae > Streptophyta > Magnoliopsida > Apiales > Araliaceae > Panax > Panax notoginseng. Next base: position 173,094,345 of record CM029013.1, read on the forward strand.
CCACTCTCACAGTTGTAGCTGAGCACATCTAGTCTGGAAGTTATGGAAACAATCCCCGAATGGTCCATAAGAAGAAAGAGGAGGATGTTTCCTTGATACTACAAGGGCAAAAAGGCAGTCAAAGCCTGCCTATTCAGAAGAGAAACTACTCCCCTTTTTCAGCTCAGTCTTCAAACCCTCCAGTGCCAAAAGGTGGAGAAGTCAGACGCACTTGAGTGTTCACACCCTTATGGGACTCGCTCGAGAATATTCTCAATCTTCTAACAACTCGGAAGAAAATTACCAATCTTCTTCCACAGCCAAACCCGAGTGGAAGGGTTTCAATGCTAGCCAGAAATGTGCTTATCATGCTAGAGCTCTAGGCCATGATACTTAGGATTACTGGGCCTTGAAGCACAAGATCCATGATTTAATTAACAGTGGTGAGATCGTGGTGACTAAATTCGACCAACCTCATGTGCAAGACAACCCTTTTCCTCAACACAAAGAAGAGGAGGTTAACATGATTAATTAGAGTAGTGGACAGACTTCCCACTCCATTGGTGGATCTTCCCAAACCAGAAAGGATAGTGCTGACAAGTGGGATTATGCACTGTTTCAGTTTATGATGGAATAAAAATTGAAGGCTCTGCACGAGCAAGTTAATCAATTGGCAGAACTGGTGGTCCATCAACATCAAGTCACACGTCAATTATTCAGCCAGGAGCGTGCTAGCCTCCTTCCTCTTATTACAAACACTCAACCACGTACTCCAGACAGTGAAACACTGAAGGATAAAATTGCAAAAAGAGCAAACGCCAAAGATCGTCGGGACTTAGCCAACAAAAGGGAGTTTACCTATTTAGGCCAACCGATGGAAGAGATATTGTAGATGCTGATCAATGAAAGAAGAATCACAACTCTGCTACCTCCAATCAGGCCGCGTTCAAGACGATTTGATTTCAATGGAGTGTGCCAATACCACTCCCATTCTCGTGGTCACAACACTGAAGAATACTGGGCACTCCGCCACCTTATTCAGAATCTAATTGGCAACGGTGTTCTGCAAATAACAGACAATGACGCTGTATTACTGGAGAGTGGGGACGCATTTCCTACAAAGTAGGAGGAAGTCGTAGCAGTTATATCTTCTGAGACAGATTCAGCTACCCCCTCACATACAATTCAACCTGTTCAGCTCAAAAGTATTGAAAATCATTTGAAAGTGGTTGCACCAGAGCCAGTCATCTTGCCATTCAGACCACAATATCTTGTTGTCAGCCTACAAAAAGTTCTATAGAATTATAGAGAGGTTGAAGGATCCACATTCCATATAACTGCTACAGTGTCGAAAGAGAATCCATTGTATCTTTCCCAATGGATGATGAAACCCGCCATCAAATCAAAGGGGAAAGTTCCCATGGATAAGATTAAAAAATTCCTCCGTACTATGGGGCATAATGAAGCCAAGGTGGTTTTAAGCTTGAAAGAAGCTAAACAATAGGTTTCCATACTGGACTTGGTATTCTCCTCAGAGGATCACTGGAATGTCTTACTAAGAGTTTTAGAAGAAGCTCACTTGCCAAAATCAGTGGATGTCAAAAAGTTCCATCACCTAGTTGATCACATTTTTAAAAACAATGTTATATCATTCACTGATGATGACATACCTCCCGAAAGGATGGGTCATTGCAAGCCATTGCACGTAGCAATTATGTCCTCCGGATACATGGTCACATGAGTATTGATAGATGGAGGGTCCTCCTTAAATATTTGCCCTTATGCTACCTTGGAGAAGATGAATATCAATCTCAACAGAATCTGAAGCAGTCATATAATTATTAAAGCTTTCGATCAATACTGACAAAATGCTATCGGGGAGATTGAACTACATGTGGAGATTGGTCCACATACATTTTGCGTATCTTTTCATGTGCTCAAAATAACTACAGGATACAACCTGGTCTTGTGAAGACCGTGGATTCATATGGCCGGAGTCGTCCATTGCACCCTTCATCAATAGCTTAAATACATCATAAACAACAGCCTGGTCACTGTTAATGCTGAGCCAGAATATCTTGAACAAGGTGACATCCCACTCATCAGTTTCAATTTAGAAGTTGAGCCTGTCAGCTTCCATGCCCTGGAGGTGAGCAACACTCACTACTACCCTATTGGGGCACCACATCTTATACCTAGAATTTCTGTCGAGGTAATGTCGGCCAGTCAAGAAATGATTTCTTTGGGTTATCAACCTGGACAAGGGTTGAGCAAAGACCATCCGGGCATTAAGCGCCCAATTCAAGTTCCTAGTCAAACAGGGACAACCAAACTAGGCTATTCTTATAGCTCCATTCACAGGAATCCTCACAAACATAAACATGTTCCATCATCTTCAGCCATACGGTAATTGCCACAACCTATAGGAGCTGAATCTATATAGACTTCAGTAAAGGTTCCTGCCCATGTTATTTCCTAAACCGATATCGATCAAAGGAAAAGAAGTTTTGATACCAGATCCGGAGGTAGAGGAAAAGGACCAAAGGCGTAAGCAGGACATTGCAAGGTGCTTATCAAACATACGCACCATAGTCCGCACGGACAGTACAAATAGGGTCACCCCAGACGATGATTGTCCAGATATCATGGTCATCATTCGGGAGAAGGAGGACGATAATAACCCCTTCATCACAGCCATCCATCAGGACTTCACCCTTGGCAATTGGAGTAGCACTCCTTATATTTGTCGACGAGGGTGAAAAGGGCAGAAACTCCCTCTGCCCTATAGATAACAATAACTGCTTACTTTTTCTGTACAGTATTAGCAGTTGTTTTGTCATTACATGCTAACACTTTGTATGATTGAACAACTTCATATATTAAGTAAAAGCATTTTGTTTCAGGACTCTAAAGTTAGATGTGCCTATACTTTCTGATGAGGTGCCTTGTCTCCACAAGGACTGTAACTTTGATGTAAAGTTGAACTCAGACTTGATGGAAATACAAGAGGACTATGAGATACCTCATGAGATCAAAGAATGGGTCGAAGACAAACCCAAAGCCAAATCTTGATCAAACCACCTCTTTTAACCTTAGAACCTCAAAAAACCCCAAACAAATCCAGATTGGTACGGACCTCACTCCAAACCAAAGGAATGACATGGTTACTCTATTGACCCAATTTCAGAATGTGTTTGCATGGTCTCATGAAGATATGGTTGGTTTGTCCACTAACATTATTATTCATCACCTCCCCATCAAAGAGGGGTTCAAGCCAGTCAGACAGAAGCTCAGGCGATTAAAACCTGAGTGGAGTTTAAAAGTTAAAAAAGAAAATGTGAAACAATTTCAAGCAGACATCATCATGGTGTCAACATACCTTGAATGGCTATCCAACATAGTCCCCGTTCCCAAATCGGGAGGGAAGGTACAAGTTTTCGTGGACTATAGGGATTTGAATAAAGCTTTCCTTAAAGATAGCTTTCCCGTGGCATTCATCCACATACTCATTGATAATACAGCTCAATATGACATGTACTCCTTTGCTGATTGCTTTGCGGGGTACCATCAAATCATGGTTGCTGAAGAGGATCGTGAGAAAACTGCATTCATCACTCCTTGGGGAACCTTTTGCTACAGACGGTTGTCATTTGGCCTCATCAATGCCGGAGCTACCTACTAGCGAGCCATGATGGCTCCTTTCCATGATTTAATGCATAAGAGATAGAGCTCTATGTGGAAGACATCATTGTCAACTCCCGAAAGGAGGAAGACCACCTAGACATTCTCAAAAAGCTCTTCAATAGGTTGCGTAAGTACAACTTGAAGTTGAATCCAACCAAATGCTCCTTCGACATTAAATCAGGCAAGTTGCTAGGTTTCCTAGTCAGCCACAAGGGGATTGAGCTGGATCCCACCAAAATCCAGGCCATCATGGAAATGCCCATTCCTCAGACAGAGAAGGAAATACGGGGACTTTGGTGAAGAATCAACTTTATCAGCAGATTCATCTCCTAACTCACAGCAACCTGTGAGCCTATCTTCAAGTTGTTAAGGAAGAACTCCTCCATGAAATGGAACGATGAGTGTTAGAAAGCCTTCCTTACAATCAAAGATCAGCTAGTCAAAGCTCCTGTTTTGGTACCTCCCGGGGATGATGTTCCCCTATTCATGTACATGTCCATCAATGACAATGCCATGGGTTGCATGCTGGGACAGAGAGATGATAGAGGCCAAGAGCGAGCTATCTACTACCTCAGCAAAAGGTTCAGCAGCAGTGAACATAAGTACACTCTAATTGAGAAAACTTGTTGTACTTTAGCATGGGCTTCCATGAGGTTACAACATTACCTTCATGGTCATACAACCCATCTCATATCCCGCGTGGATCCTCTCAAGTACGTGTTCAGTAAACCCTTGTTATTGCCGACTGTCTAGATGGTAGTTGATCCTACAACAATTTGACATCCTCTACGTGACACAAGTTTATCAAAGGTCAAGGAATTGTGGATCAACTGGCCACCTCACCTTCAGGGAATTTCAAACCCTTGGAATAATACTTCCCCGATAAAGGGGTAATGACAGTTCAGCAACACCATTAGTACGATACACACCATTCATGGAATATGTATTTTGATGGAGCTATAAAAATAAAAGGTTCTGGGGCTAGAGCAGTTGTAGTATCCGTTATGGGGGAGCAGTGTCCCGTCGCCGTAAAATTGCAGTTTGCCAACACCAACAACATAACTGAGTATGAAGGCTGTATCATGGGGCTAAAACTTGCTCAATCAATCGGCATCAAACAGTTAAGTGTCTTTGGGGATTCCGAATTGGTAATCAAACAAACCATATGAATCTATCACACCAAATAGCTACATTTGTTACCTTACCATCGGCAAGTTCTACAGATTACCTCAGAGTTTAAAGAAATATCCTTCCTCCACATTCCTCGGAATAGGAACGACTTCGCGGATGCGTTAGCAACCTTGACCTCTTTGATCAACATACTTGACAAGGAAAACATGCCAAGCATCACATTTGCCCAATAAAAGGCACCAGCCTATGGGAACTACATTAGAGAAGTATCAGATGAGCTACCTCCCATCCAACACCCTTGGTATCAGCATATCAAGGAGTACTTATAAGATGGATATACACCCGTTGAGGCGAGCCCGACTGAAAGAAGGCGGATCCATCGACTAGCTATGAAATTTTACCTAAGCGGAGACACACTCTACAAAAGAGATGCAGGACTAGGTCTCCTCAGATGTCGGGACAAGGACCAAGCTCAAGGGCTCATGGATGAAATCTATGGTGGAGTATGTGGCCCACACATTAGCGGCCCTCTGCTTGTCAAGAAGATCATAAGAACAGGGCATTACTAGCTCTCTCTCAAAGCTAACTGTGATGATCACGTAAAGAGATGTTACCAATCCCAAATTCATGGGAATGCTATCCACGCCCCTCCAAGGGAGCTCCACAATATAAGTTCACCCTGGCCCTTCTCAATGTGGGGAATGGACGTGATCGGGCCCATCGAGCCCAAATCCAGTAATGGGTATCGGTTTATCTTCACTATGATCGACTACAAAAGAAGTTATCATTGCTTTCATCAGAAATAATGTCATTTGTCGATATGGACAACCAAAGGTAATTGTATCAGACAATGCTAAGAACCTCAACAGCAAAATGATGGAGGAGTTATGTAGTAAATTCCACATCAAACATCTCAACTCTGTCATCTACCGTCCAAAGATGAATGGTGCTGTTGAAGCTGCTAACAAAAATATCAAGAGGATTATGCAAAAAATGTCCGCTAATCACAAAGGATGGCCTAACTTCTTGCCTTTGACTCTATTAGCCTATAGAACATCAATGCGATCTTTCATTGGGCAACCCCCTACTCATTAACCTATGGGATGGAAGCAGTGCTCCCCATAGAGGTGAAAATGGAATCCCTCAGAGTGTTGATAGACACTCAGCTGGATGAAGACCAATGGCTACAAGATAGGTGTCACCAATTGTCTCTAATAAACGAAAGGTGAACCACTACTATCTTCCACGGTCAATTATATCAACAAAGGATCGCCAAATCCTACAACATGAAAGTTCGGCTACAGCAGTTTAAGTAACATGACTTGGTCTTGAAGAAGATCATTGACAACCAAGATCAGTCTAAAGAAAAATTCGCCTTGAACTAGGAAGGCCCATTTGTTGTCAAGGAGGTATTGATAGGAGGCACTCTTAGATTACAGGAGATGGATGGCGATAAATTTCCGTAACTCATTAACTCGGGCACCGTGAAATGGTATTATGTCAGAAGTTACCATCAATCAAACATTTTGGATATGGATCATCAGATCCCCAGTCAATTCAGGTTTTCTAAACCTCACTACATACAACTTTCCTTACACTCATTTGCCCCATCAGGGAAAATCATACTTTACAACCAGCAGCCTGGTTTTCCGATCATCAGATCCTTTACTCCTCGTAGGTTTTCAAAACCTTTCACACCTTCAGGTTATCCCACCAGGGATTCAACCCTTCACACCTTTAGTTTATCCCACTAGGGATTAAACTTTTCACACCTTCAGTTTATCCTATACATGGGATTAAACTTTTTGGCTGCAAACTGCCCTGTACATGGGGTGAACTATGCTGACCTGATCTCCCCAATACACGGGAGTACATAGGCAGCTATTTTATATGGTTAGGTCACAATAAAATAAAAATAACAAAAAACATTTTTACACCCTTCTCCCTACAAAAATAAAAACAAAAACATCTCTACACCCCTTTGCCACATACAGCGTTGAACCTTCATACTAGGTTTGAACTATGCAGACTTGATCTCCTCTTCAATAGGAATACGTAGGCAGCCAGTCATGGTTCGGTCTTAACCCTACCAAATCACAAAAACTTATCAATGGTACTGGGATCATCCTTCAATCCATCACGCTTCATTGGCTTCAGACCAAAGGGATGGAACTAACTGACCTCCCCATGTAAACGGGAGAATCAGCGACCATCTAAGCTGTGGTTGAGTGTTCAAAGAGAAACACCAATCCATAAGAAATGGAACTAACTGGGCTCCCCCATACAAAGGAGTACCGGCGACCATCTGTGGTGCGGTCAACCTCAAAGAGGAAAGCCACACTCCTCTCCATATCTCCATACACCAGTCCCAAGACACCAAAGATGGTAGGGAATACACATAGATCAATGATCCATTCTGAAAGATCCTGAGACATCTCAATGTCTGTCCATCAAGGAGGAGTTTAGAATACATCAAGATCGCAAACCCTAGAGAAACATGCAAATATCAAGCAAGCAACAAGGCATAACTAAAAGGGAAGTAATCAAAATATGTTTCCCTGCTATATATAATGTTGTTTGATATATACAATGCGTACTGTACATGACAAAATGGCTAAGCAAGTCTGTGCAGGAAAATACAAGCTCATTTGTAAGTCAGTGTGTATGCGGGCTATCAAGTCTAACATGGCATCCCTCTCAGAAGAAGGAGGTAACACTATGATCTCCTGCCCAAGGGTCTCTACACGAGTCAACAGCTCTACAGCCAACTGCATGGTGGCACTATGCTCATCAATATACGTACTCGTCTCTATAATGATGCTAGCAGTAAGGGACCTCACTACAGTACTATCTATGGCAACGATATCTCAGGCAGATATAGCGCTATCCCGCTCAATAATTACTTCATCTCTAGATGATCTGGCCTCCTCATTCTCAGCAACAGCGGCATCTCTATGGGCTAATGCCTCATCTCTCTCTAACAGAGAAACATCTCTCCCATCAAGAGCTATCAACATCAAGGCCCTAGCCTGATCTCTCTCAAAGGTCATCAGATGAAGACTCTGCTCAAAATACTTTGTTGAATGCTGGATCACAGTTGCAGTCATACTAGGAGAATCTACCAAAGCTACTGACAACCCGGCGAATATCTCTTCCTCGGTGTGAGAATCAATGTCCTCCATGGGCTCTCCACCATCTAAATCAATCCCCGACACAATGGATTCAACCGCAGCCGATACAGTCTCTATCTCTATCCATGCATAATACTTGTCGAATAGCCCGGATGGCTAACAGAAAACTCAGCACTCTCGCGCTGATCCCAACAGGCATAAACCCTAGATCTGTCCTCTGCTGTCAAATGGCGAGATGATAAACGCTGACCTAACGCCCCCTTAAAAGGATGCACATCCTGAAACTGGTCAAGCGGTGACATCATAGCCAGTGGGTGATATATGGTCATGCCCCTCAAACCAGCCAGAGGGAGATAATCCATGCCCAGTGCATGAGTAATGAAGATGTAGGGTGAATTGAGCCCTGTACACGGCAGAATGTCAAATGGATCCCTGATCTCTACCAAGAACACCGACCAGGATGCATTGTCTACACTCTGCTAGCTGAAAGTAGTAAGACATAGCTATCTCATGGGAAAAACAACATCCACGCCGTTGGAACGTGCCAATCAGTCTCAAGTGTGACATGAACCACACATACAACAAGACTGAGCTGCCTATAAACACCCCTGCAAGATAGGTGTGGCAATACATGGTTGACCTCAGTGTCTCTGCCACAATCATTGGCACAATGGTATGACCCTCCCTGAGAGCTCTAACTGCCATGACAACACCGATGTCTAACTCATCCATGTATAGTGGCATGTACAAATAAGCCACTACGCACTTCATGAGTACATCTACTCTGGCAATACGCCACTGATCCTCCGATGTGGTGAAATCCCCGGAGTACTGTGCATCCACTGAGCCAAATCTGTCTATCAAAAAATGTTGGGATAATACATGGCCGGGTGTAATCTCATTTTGTGCTACTCTACGCCACAACCCGGTGAGGGTCATGAACTGTCGGTGCATGTGACGCCCCCAAAACAGGTATACATCACCCATTATGAGTCGCCAGATACATGGTACAAAATACAAATACAAACTTAATTATACAACTGTCGGGTAATATATACGACAAAACATAGCTGAGAGTTTAAAACGAATATTGTCTTCTAGACAATATCCACTCTCAATAGAGTCCTCATTACAACTATTATCACACTATTTCACCGAATAGTGAGGACTACTAAAGCCACTTTTCCTGGACCATCACTCCATTCACCGACTCGTCCCAGTTATATTCTCATTTCCTGAAGAGAAAAAGAAAGCAAAAAGGTGAGCTCAACTAGCCCAGTAAGAAATATTATGACTAAGATAATGCACAATAAATTATCCTTAGCCTTCAACAGTGTTAAACTGATAAAATACAATAAGCATCAAGTTTAACTACAGCGGAATAAGTAATCCATTAAAAGAGGCAAGTAGAACAAAATGTCTACTATCTCCTCTGGATTAAAAGTCCATCGTTGATATTTCATTCCTGTAATACTCATCAACAGTTCTTTGTTATACCACAAACAAAAAGAACTCTCATCGCCTGTCTTTACCTGAACCACCAAAGATTATAGTTAAATCCATAATTCATATTTATAATCATGTAAATCAACAGTTTCTCCTTGCCACAAAGGCTTAATAGAACGTTTACTCAATATCCTTACCCCAAAGGCTAAAGATATTCAAATGTAATAACAATGATCATACCAATCAGTTGTCTACCTTTGCACTACGAGCCAAAGATATTCAACTATAAAACCAATGGTCATGATCATACCAATCAATTATCTGTCAGTGCACTACGGCCAAAGTCATTCAACTGTTAACTAATGGTCATGATCCTGCCAATCACATCATCGAATTATCCATGCATTATGGGCCAAGGATATTCGTTATTATCACCAGTGGTTATGATCATGTCATACACCTGTCCATCTTTACACGTAAGCCAACGATATACAATTATAAAACCAATAATCAACAGTCCATCTTTGCAAGTAAGCCAAAGATATACAACTGTAAAACCAATAATCAACAGTCCATTTATGCACGTAAGCCAAAAATAAACAACTGTAAAACCAATAATTACCAGTCCATCTATGTATGTACGCTAAACATGACTTTCATCACAATATAAGCATGAGATTGATGGAAATGATATAAGCATTAATCAAACGAAATTAAGGATAAATATTAAAGACTTTAAATTTATCAAGAGTTTAAAAATATCTAAATTGTCAACATAATACTGTTTTGTGGAGTAAAATTCAAAAATAATATTCATGTACCAAAAATAATTTGGACAGAAAAAGTATATATTTTTTGGGTAAATAGTACCCCGGAATAGTAACTCGTGAATAGTAACTCATAAATAATAACTCGTGAATAGTAACACGTGAATAGTAACTCGTAAATAGTAACTCATGAATAGTACTCTGTATTCGTACATAGTACCGTATACATAAATAATGTCATATACACAAATAGTGTCATATACATGAATAGTGACGTATACGTGAATAGTGTCGTATACATGAATAGTAACCCCGGCATAAAAAGATAAAGTTTCACAATAAAATTCATATCAATATTTATAACACCTTAATCCAAAAGTTATAAATCACTTAATAATCTCATAATCTAATATTATTAATATTACTACAATATTTTAATCATTTCTTAAACTTACAAATAATTTATTTTAATTATTTACACTTTACTAATTAATTCATTTAATCATTCTAAATTGCCAAACTCATAAGATTTCATCACCAATAACCAAAACTCTCATCAAAAATTTGCGTATACCTTATATAGGATTCTCAAGCCATAAAATCTTATTTTCTAATTTTTTTACTTCACATAACATATTTAATTTATTTACTCATAGCCAGTCTATTTTCATGAAAAATACCAAATCAATACAAACAAATTTTCTTTTCTGGGATTTAACAGAATATAGTCCCATATTGAACATATATTTTTCTTAGAATTTTTAAAATTTATTTACTATTTTTCATATGGCTAAAACTGTCGAATATTTAGACATTTATCAAAAACTATACATTTTCCCAAAAATTCCGAAATTTAAAGGGTATGCTGCTGTTGTATAGATGTACTCCCAATAAAAATTTCACCAATTTTGAAGTTAACCACAAGGAGTTATAAGGGTTTACTTTTAAAATAGTCTTTTCCCATTAAATTCATAACTCATAATCTATACATCCAAAAATCACTATTTTTTGACACAATCTAGAAAACTCATCAAATTATCATTTAAAATTTTTCCAGAATTTTTGAGTGTCAAAAAAATTACGAAATTGCCCCTGGCAGAAACCCTTACTTACAACAGTTGAACGAAAATAATATTCCTTACGAATATTGAACGGAAATAATATTCCTTACGAATATTAAACGAATATAATGAATATTTAACGATAATAATATTCATACGAATACGAAAAATAATATCTCTTCAGAATATAAAAAAATAACCCTTATGAATATTGAAAGAAATAACTCTTTTCATGAATACGAAAGAAATAATACCCCTTACCTTAGAAGAAACTGGATACTTGAATAGTGAGATAACAGACTTCTCTTCTTCATTCTCTCTATAATTTCTCTCTATAATAATTGCTCTTGTGAGACTTAGTGAATTGGTGAGAAATGAAGGAAAAATGAGCTTCTATTTATAAGAAAATATAGTTTCAATAATTGCACATTTTGGGGCTCGAAATATTACAGTATAATATCTTCCTCTTTTTCTTCATTTTTAATTTAGTCCTTCAAGTATTATCAAACTTGCACCACCTCCCCTAATAGTAAATCATGTGAATTAATAGGTCATTCATGTGACTCAATAGTATAATCATATGAACAAACTAATTACACTATAGTACCTTCAACTATACCTTTATTTTTAATTTAGTCATGCAAATATTATCAATCTTGCACCAACTCCCCTAATAATAAATCATGTGAATCAATAGTACACACATGTGAGCACATAGTTATAAGCATGTGAATTAATAGCAATTAATTACTCATTTATCCGATTAATTATTCTATTGGTCAATATAACCTTTACACATTAATTATTATCAAAATAAATGTCGATTTCCACTAACACTAATAATTCCCACACAATGGAACTATCAATTTCATCTTTAATCAACATAAACTTATTCATCACTAATATTATAACTCACAATATTTAACAACCAGGTCGTTCCCAGGAAAGAGGGGGCTTTCCGATAACGATTTCTCCCTATTGGCGCGTAATTAGATTATTTAACCTCTCCTTGACAGAACTTCTAGACATTGTCAATATTGTAAATAATAATATGAATAACTTTGTCGTCTCAATTATTGATTTAATAATATAACATATTATACAAATGATACTGTGACAATAATTGAATCAATAATATGAGAGATATGATGCAATAATTACTGTAGCAATAATTGAGTATAATTGAGTGACTTCTCATGTAAGCATCAATAATTAATATCGTGTGCTACTATGCAACCACACGTATTACTGTACTTTTACCACCGATTATTTTATGACAACTTACTTATTTTGAAAAAAGTTCAAATATCACCCTTAACTTTAACCTTTTATCAATTTAACTATTAATAAATAAAATAATAATTATAAAAATTGAATACTTTCATTTCATAAAATTTGGGGTCTTACAATCTCCCCTCCTTATGAAATTTCACCCTCGAAATTTACGTACGTACCTGGTATTCGAAGAGATGAGAATACCTTACTTTCTTTTCGGATTGTACCTTCCTGGTTATTTCATCTGTATCATGATTTTCCTATTGCTCATCTCCTGTATTTTCGATATCATTCTGGAATATATCTTCAAAATAAAGGTTAATTCACATATCACAATTTGTCAACTTATCAAGTAAAAATTTCAGCTTAGGTAAGTCACACACTAGCGAAGTATATTACTCGTTTCTCCCCTCCTAGTTCTAGACTCATATCTCCGCCAGCGACCATATCCCTAAGCTTTGATACCAAATGTGACGCCCCTAAAATAGGTATACATGGTTCAAATTACAAATAAAAACTTAATTATACAACTGTTGGGTAATATATACGACAAAACATAGCTGAGAGTTTAAAATGAATATTGTCTTCTAGAAAATATCCACTCTCAATGGAGTCCTCATTACGACTATTATCACACTATTTCACCGAATAGTGAGGACTACTAAAGCCACTTATCTTGGATCATCACTCCATTCCCCGACTCGTCCTAGCTATGTTCTCATTTCCTGAAGAGAAAAAGAAAGCTAAAGGGTGAGCTCAACTAGCCCAGTAAGAAATATTATGACTAAGATAATGCATAAAAAATTATCCTTAGCATTCAACACTGTTAAACTGATAAAATATAATAAATATCAAGTTTAACTGCAGCGGAATAAGCAATCCATTATAAGAGTCAAGTAGAACATAATGTCTACTATCTCCTTTGGATTAAAAGTCCATCGTTGATATTTCATTCCTGTAATACTCATCAACAGTTCTTTGTTATACCCAAAACAAAAAGAACTCTCATCACATGTCTTCACCTGAACCATCAAAGATTATAGTTAAATCTACAATTCATATTTATAATCATGTAAATCAACAGTTTCTCCTTGCCACAAAGGCTTAATAGAACGTTTACTCAATATCCTTACCCCGAAGGCTAAAGATATTCAAATGTAATAACAATGATCATAGCAATCAGTTGTCTACCTTTGCACTACGGGCCAAAGATATTCAACTATAAAACCAATGGTCATGATCATACCAATCAATTGTCTATCAGTGCACTACGGCCAAAGTCATTCAACTGTTAACTAATGGTCATGATCCTGCCAATCACATCATCGAATTATCCATGCACTACGGGTCAAGGATATTCATTATTATCACCAGTGGTTATGATCATGTCATACACCTGTCCATCTTTGCACGTAAGCCAAAGATATACAACTGTAAAACTAATAATTAACAGTCCATCTTTGCACGTAAGCCAGAGATATACAATTGTAAAATCAATAATCAACAGTCCATTTATGCACGTAAGCCAAAAATATACAACTGTAAAACTAATAATTACCGGTCCATCTATGCACGTAAGCCAAAGATGACTTTTATCACAATATAAGCATGAGGATGATGACAATGATATAATCATTAATCAAACGAAATTAAGGATAAATATTAAAAACTTCAAATTTATCAAGAGTTTAAAAATATCCAAATTGTTAACATGATACTGCTTTGTGGAGTAAAATTCAAGAATAATATTCATGTACCAAAAATAATTTGGACATAAAAAAATATATTTTTTGGGTAAATAGTATCCCGTGAATAGTAACTCATGAATAGTAACTCGTGAATAATAACTCGTGAATAGTAACTCATGAATAGTGCTTCGTATTCGTACATAGTACTGTATACATAAATAATGTCATATACGCAAATAGTGTCATATACATGAATAGTGCCGTATACGTGAATAGTGTCGTATACATGAATAGTAATCCCGACATAAAAAGATAAAGTTTCACAATAAAATTCATATCAATATTTATAACACCTTAATCCAAATGTTATAAATCACTTTATAATCTCATAATCTAATATTATTAATATTACCATAATATTTTAATCATTTCTTAAACTTACAATTAATTTATTTTAATTGTTTACACTTTACTAATTAATTCATTTAATCATTCTGAAATGCCAAACTCATAAGATTTCATCACCAATAACCAAAACTCTCATCAAAAATTTGCGTATACCTTATATAGGATTCTCAAGCCAAAAAATCATATTTTTCAATTTTCTTACCTCACATGACATATTTAATTCATTTACTCATAACTAATCTATTTTTCTGAAAAATACCAAACCAGTTCAAACAAATTTTCTTTTCTGGAATTTAGCAGAATATAGTCCCATATTGAACATATATTTTTCTCAAAATTTTTAAAATTCATTTACTATTTTTCATATGGCTAAAACTGTCGAATATTTAGAAATTTATCAAAAACTGTACTTTTGTCCAAAAATTCCAAAATTTAAAGGGTATACTTCTGTTATATAGGTGTACTCCCAATAAAAATTTCACCAATTTTGGAGTTAACCACAAGGAGTTATAAGGGTTTACTTTTAAAATAGTCTTTTTCCATAAAATTCATAACTCCTAATCTATACATCCAAAAATCGTCATATTTGGACACAATCTAGAAAACTCATGAAATTATCATTTTGAATTTTTCCAAAATTTTTGAGGGTCAACAAAATTATGAAACTGCCCCTGGCAGAAATCCCTTACTTACAACGGTTAAACAAAAATAATATTCCTTACGAATATTGAACGAAAATAATATTCCTTACGAATATTAAACGAATATAATGAATATTGAACGATAATAATATTCATACGAATACAAAAAATAATATCTCTTCAGAATATAAAAAAATAACCCTTACGAATATTGAAAGAAATAACTCTCTTCATGAATACGAAAGAAATAATACCCTGTACCATAGAAGAAACTGGATACTGAAATAGTGAGGTAGCAGACTTCTCTTCTTCTTTCTCTCTATTATTTCTCTCTATAATAATTGCTCTTGTGAGACTTAGTGAATTGGTGAGAAATGAAGGAAGAATGAGCTTCTATTTATAGGAAAGTATAGTTTCAATAATTGCACATTTTGGAGCTCGAAATATTACAGTATAATACCTTCATCTTTCTCTTCATTTTTAATTTAGTGATTCAAGTATTATCAAACTTGCACCACCTCCCCTAATAGTAAATCATGTGAATTAATAGTTCATTCATGTGACTCAATAGTATAATAATGTGAAAAAACTAATTACAGTATAGTACCATCAACTATACCGTCATTTTTAATTTAGTCATGTAATTATTATCAATCTTGCACCAACTCTCCTAATAGTAAATCATGTGAATCAATAGTATACACATCTGAACACATAGTTATATGCATGTGAATTAATAGCAATTAATTGCTCATTTATCTGACTAATTATTCGATTGGTCAATATAACCTCCACATATTAATTATTATCGAAATAAATATCGATTTCCACTAACACTAATAATTCGCACACAATGGAACTATCAATTTCATATTTAATCAACACGAACTTATTCATCATTAATATTATGACTCACAATATTTATTTCAGCAGACTTCTCTTCTTCTTTCTCTCTATTATTTCTCTCTATAATAATTGCTCTTGTGAGACTTAGTGAATTGGTGAGAAATGAAGGAAGAATGAGCTTCTATTTATAAGAAAATATAGTTTCAATAATTGCACATTTTGGGGCTCGAAATATTACAGTATAATATCTTCCTCTTTTTCTTCATTTTTAATTTAGTCCTTCAAGTATTATCAAACTTGCACCACCTCCCCTAATAGTAAATCATGTGAATTAATAGGTCATTCATGTGACTCAATAGTATAATCATATGAACAAACTAATTACAGTATAGTACCTTCAACTATACCTTTATTTTTAATTTAGTCATGCAAATATTATCAATCTTGCACCAACTCCCCTAATAGTAAATCATGTGAATCAATAGTACACACATGTGAGCACATAGTTATAAGCATGTGAATTAATAGCAATTAATTACTCATTTATCCGATTAATTATTCTATTGGTCAATATAACCTTTACACATTAATTATTATCAAAATAAATGTCGATTTCCACTAACACTAATAATTCTCACACAATGGAACTATCAATTTCATCTTTAATCAACATAAACTTATTCATCACTAATATTATAACTCACAATATTTAACAACCAGGTCGTTCCCAGGAAAGAGGGGGCTTTCCGATAAGGATTTCTCTCTATTGGCGCGCAATTAGATTATCTAACCTCTCCTTGACAGAAGTTCTAGACATTGTCAATATTGTAAATAATAATATGAATAACTTTGTCGTCTCAATTATTGATTTAATAATATAACATATTTATACAGATGATACTGTGACAATAATTGAATCAATAATATGAGAGATATGATGCAACAATTATTGTAGCAATAATTGAGTATAACTGAGTGACTTCTCACATAAGCATCAATAATCAATACCGTGTGCTACTATGCAACCACGCATATTACTGTACTTTTAACACCGATTATTTTATGACAACTTACTTACTTTGAAAAAATTTCAAATATCACCCTTAACTTTAACCTTTTATCAATTTAACCATTTACTAAATAGAATAATAATTATAAAAATTAAATACTTTCATTTTATAAAATTTAGGGTCTTACAGTGCATATCTTCGACAGCCATCCGAGCGCAAGGCCTATCCAATGGCAAAGTCATCAACCACTCGTACTCCTCCAAAGTAGGAGTTAACTCATGGGTCCCAAACCGGAAAACCTACCTCTCCGGTACCCAATGCTCTAGCATGCCATCTACAAAGCCCAATGGAACCTGGAACGTCAAGAGGGTTATGGAATGCTATAATAGTTGATCTACAATCACCTGTCTGAAGGGGATACACTATCATACCAAAATCTCAAGCGTGAGGCCACCAATACTGGTTGGGTGTGATCAATACGACTGACTGTCGATGAAGACATCTGTGTGGGCCGTATCATAAAACTATCCAGGGGTCAATGCTGAACATCTATGGGCATACATATGCATGACATAATACATGCATGATAAATAATAAATGACAATATGATTTACTCCGGTTTTAACATTCTCAGTCGACATTCTAAAATACTGCTATAGAACAAAGGTTAATTTAACAAATTAACATATCACATAATATCCCTATATTATGACCGACCAACAAATAAGCTTAGGTAGGACACACTAGCGAAGGATTTACTCGTCTCTCCCCTCCTAGTTCTATTCCCCGATCTCCGCCAGAGATCATATCCCTAAGCTCTGATACCAACTGTGACGCCCCCAAAACAGGTCCAATCCATCCAACCCATTTTGAGTCGCCAAATACATGGTACAGAAAATAACTACAACTTTATTATTACAATTGTCGTGCAAAATACGACAACACATATACTGTGAGTTTAAATACAAATATTGTCATCTAGACAGTATTCATACTCAATTAAGTACTCATTATACTTATTGATACACTATTTTACAAAATAGTGAGGACTACTAAAATAACTATCTTGAACCATCATTCCACACCCCGACTAGTACTCGCTACATTCTCGCCTCCTGAGAAGAAAATAGAACAACAAGGAAAAGGATGAGCTCAACTAGCCCAGTAAAGAATATTATGACTAAGATAATATACAACAAATTATAGTTAGTCTTCAACAGGGAAAAATTTAATAGAATACAATAGACAACAAGTTTTAAATCAATATTCGCAGCGGAAACAGCAAACCATTAGAAGAGTCAGGTAGAGAATGAGTTCTACTATCTTCTAAGATTTAAAAGTCCATCATCAATATTTTATCCCTGTAACAACAATCAATAACCATCTTTAATCAAATATTCATCTTTGCACTACAGACCAAAGATATTCATTTGTATCACCAGTCGATCATGTTCATCTCAACACCTGTTCATCTTTGCACTACGGCCCAAAGATATTCATCAGAAATCATCAATCTTTGCACTACAAGCCAAAGATATTCAATTATATCATCATTTAGGACTGAAGATGATGAAAAATATTTTAAAGGAAACAAATCCAGTGAAGCAAAAGAACAAATATTAGGGATTCGTATTACAGTTTATCCATGTCCAAAAATACCTCATAAACAATCATAGTGGAGTAAAATTCAAGAATGATCAAAACATGGATACAATCAAAGCTAGTATCCAGAATAGATATTTTGGACGAAAAGAAGAAAATTTCATTTTTCGGTGACTAGTAACTCGTGAATAGTAACTCATGAATAGTAACTCATGAATAGTAACCCCGACATGCAAAGTTCCAAATTTGATAAAAAATTCAGATCAATACTTCGGCATAATGATATTGAAGAAATAATATCATTTAAGAAGAAATAACATCTCTTACCTCGGAAATACGGTACTTCTGACTAGAATACTAGATATAGTGCTGAAGGAAACTTGCACCGTATAGCAGCACTCAAAGTATCAAATACTCACAAGAATACGCTCGATATAGAGAGAGAAAGAGAGAGAAACTTGTGTTTCTGGTGTGATTTTCAATTCTAACCTAAGCACCCTATTTATAGGAAAATGCTTAGAACACCAAAGCAGAAAATTGAATAAATTAATAATATAATTTTCTTAGTTTCCTTAGCACACCACATCAGCTGATTTCCACCATTAACATGTGCCATTCAAATGTCAAAAACGTTTTTCTTAATAAAAATAATTAAAACTTCCAAAAATCAATTATTTCGGAACTTCAGAACTTCAATAATTCATAAAAAATAGCCCTTTATTCAGCAAATTCAAATCTCGCGAGTTTTTATAGGAAATTCAATTCTCTACAACTTTACAGAAGAAAGTTTTTCCAAATTCCAAACAGAAATTGACCGAAATCCACAAACGGGCGATTTTACAGTCTATAATAAATTTTCGGTCAAGAATTGTGTCCACCAACACACAAAACATGTGTTAATCATTTAATGCCACAAAAATACTCTTCCTCCTCATATACTCATATATCCCACATTCATTGTAAAAATATCATCATCAATATATTATTAAAATAATATATTTAAATGAATTATTTTATCAGAAAAAGATAAAATATTAATTTTTAACAATTGTCACATTAAAAAATTTTCTCCATCTATATCCACATAAAATCAATATTTTCCTCATCATATAAATTAATAATTAATTATACACAAATAATATTATAGAACAACAATACTGACAACCAGGCCGTTCCCAGGAAAGAGGGGGCTTTCCAATAAGGATCTCTCCTTACTAGCGCGCATTTAGATGACCAAACCTCTCCTTAGACAAAACTTTCTAGACATTGCCAATAATGTTATCTAATAATATTATTCAGATAATATGAATTATTGTTCCGATAATAGAAAATACTGTGTAGTGATAATTATTAAAATAACAATAATATAAAATATCAACGCAGCAATTATTGAATCAATAAAATACAATATTGAACAGTAATTACTGTAACAATTATTGAGTAGTCCCTTCTTACGTAAGAATCAATAATTGGTGCAATATCGTGTGCTACTGTGCAACAACGCGTATTACTGTGCTTTAACCACCGGGTATTCCAACAGTGTAAACGGTAACAACTACGCCGTTATTTATAAATAACTTACTCTTGTCATTTTCTTCATCCAATCGTTTTCCGTTATGGGGCCCACAAAAGGCTGCGCCGTCGTGTGAATATTCCCCGACAGTAAGAATATTCCACGACCAAATGAATATTTCCCGACAACAATGAATATTTTATAACCACTTGCTTATTTTGAAAATTTTGCACATTTCACCCATAACTTTAAACTTTATCAATTTAACCATTTACCAAATAGAAAAATTGAATACTTTTATTTCATAAAATTCGGGGTCTTACAATCTCCCCTCCTTATGAAATTTCGTCCTCAAAATTGACATACGTACCTGGTGTTTCGAAAAGATGAAGATACCTCGCTTTCATTTTCGTTTCCAACACCCAGGTCATTTTCTCAATAGCATGGTTTCTCTACAAAACTTTAACTTGTGGTAAGACCTTCGTGCGTAGGACATGCTCCTTCCTATCCGAGATCTTGACAGGTACCTCTTCGTACGTTAAGTCTTCAGCTATCTCGTTTGGTTCTAACTCAATAAAGTGGTTCGGGTCGTCCACATATTTACGTAACATCGATACGTAAATAACGTTATGAACACGTGACATACTTAGCGTTAAGGCGAGTCTATAGGCCACAGTTCCTACTCGATCGAGGATTTCAAATAAATTGAAGGCTTGAGCTTTCTTCTCTTCATCGACTCTTACTTCTAGAATAACACATTCTTGCACCTTCTTCTTTATATTCATCAGCTCCAGGTCTGTAGCTTGAGTGGCTTTAACGTTATCGATTAAAGTCAATTTTACTCGTATATCATCACGTGGTTCCCTAGAGTCATTAACTCTATCTCTATCATTTATAAATTATACAAAATAGGTCTTTGTGTTCAACAATATCACACTCGTACTCGCATACGATCAATGCGTCAGCTACCACGTTTACTTTTCTAGGATAGTATTGGATGGTGTGATCGAAATCTTTCAACAGCTCGAGCCAACGTCGGTGTCGCATGTTGAATTCTTGGAAGCTCTTCTCGTATTCCTCGGTCCATTCGAAGTTTGTATCTTTTCGAGTCAGCTGAGTTAACGGAGTAGCGATTCGAGAAAATCCTTTTACGAATCTCCGATAATAACTAGAAAGCTACGTATTTCGATTACTAACTTAGGTTGCTCTCAACTGTGACTCATATCCCAATCTTGGATATCACGTCACAATGGCACCTATCAGTTTACTACCGCACGAATATGGCGTCCCCTACAGATAGTCTGGCTTCAGTGCATTCCACAAAGGAAGTCACCAGATAGAGGCTCGGGTACAAACTTCTACAGTTAGGTTTTTAACTCCTGAAGTTCAATAGGAGCCATTCGATATGAGATTTTAGAAGTGATTTTTGTACCAGATTCAAAGATGATACAAAATTCAATATCACGCGTAGGCCAAGAAATTCTTTAGGAAATACGTCAAAAATTTTACTAACAACAGAAATATCATTCAAATCTGACGTATTTTTGTTCAAATTCATGACATGGCTAAGAAAGCTTGACATCCGTTTTTCAATAAACGAATGACTTTACGGCTTGATATGAAAGAGTTTGACTTCAATGGTTTGGTTGCATGAATTTGAATAACATGTTGCTTAGGAATATAAAAACTAACAACCTTACGAAAGCAATCAATTTTGGCGTGATGAGTAGTTAACCAATTAATTTCTAAAATCACATCAAAAGCAAGTATCTTTAAAGAGATAAGATCAACAGGTAATGTGATGGTGCCAACTTGGATCAAACAAGATTTATAAACAATGGATGTGATGAAAATTTCTCCTAACAGAGTTTCAACAGATAAGTCAAAGTCTAATTTCTCCGGAGTCAAGTTTAAACGTTGAGTATAAGCAGAAGAGATAAATGAATGGGTAGAACCGGTATCTAATAAGGTATAGACTTTGTAAAAATTTATAATTAACTAACCCGTGCTAACTTCGTTCGGGTTCCTCGTATTCTGACCAGTCACGAAAAACGCTCTTCCAGGAACCGTTGACTTTGACTTTCTGGGACAACTTTTTGAGTCACCACCCCCGTTGGACTTGGTTTCGCTACAGTGCAATCTCGAGTGATATGTCCTTCCTTTCCACAGTTATAACATACCTTAAACTATTGTGGACAGTTTGGGCTGATATGACCTTCTTTTTCGCACTTATAGCATATAATCGGTGGTCATTCTCCTCCCTTGGAACCAGTTGCTGCTGGTGCTGACGTCTTCGTATTATCATTGTTGAATCTCCTCTTTTTAAAATCTTCTCCCGACTCGCTTCTTCTATATTCATGGCCACGATTACCACCAGAGTGGTTGCCGTTCTTATCCGTATTCTTCTTTCTCCGCTGGTTATCGTTGTTTTGATGACTGCTGTCACCGGTATAATCCTAGTTGTGGTCCCTCGGTTGACCGTACTCGTTATCTCGCTCTAATAATTGAGCCATGTTGACAACATCTGAATAGAGAGAAAATTTATGAGAAATGAGATATTGACGTATACCGGGTTTCAAACCTCTCAGAAACATTCGCGTCATACGTTCCTCATTCTCCACCAAAT
Source organism: Panax notoginseng (assembly GCA_016801055.1). NCBI lineage: Eukaryota > Viridiplantae > Streptophyta > Magnoliopsida > Apiales > Araliaceae > Panax > Panax notoginseng. The sequence continues at coordinate 173,117,153 of CM029013.1, forward strand.
GAGGTGCAAACCTGGACAACTCTGCAAATTTCGCCTCCTACTGGGACACCGTCATGTTATTCTGCTCCAGTCTAATAAACTCTACCTCCTTCATATGACGAATACTTTCAGGAAAGTACTTGTCATTGAATAGTTTCTGAAATGTCTCCCAAGACATGTTGAGTGCGGCTGGATGGGTACGTTTCACAGACTCCCACCAGTAGTCTGCCTCGCCACGAAACATAAAGGTGGCGAATGGAACCTTCTGTTCCTCCGTGCATCCCAAGATATCAAATATCTTGGTAATTTGCTTGACCCGTGTCTCCGCCTTAATCGGATCTGGCTTTCCCCAGAATTCTGGTGGTCCCAACTCTTTGAACTGCTTGGCTGTGACAAGCCGCGCATTGCTATCATTTCTACACGTATTTTGTACACGAGTTTCCCTCGTCTGGTTTTGCATGAACTGAAAAAAAACTCCTAAACATTCCATCATTCATCGTCTGCTCAGTGGTGTTGTTCACAGGAGGAACATTGCCAGCCTGTTGCACGTTTTTCTCGTTGGTGAGTATAAGCATCTCCACCGTCTCATTTACTCCAGTGTTAACATTCTCAGTCGACATTCTAAAATACTGCCATAGAACAAAGGTTAATTTAACAAATTAACATATCACATAATATCCCTATATTATGACCGACCAACAAATAAGCTTAGGTAGGACACACTAGCGAAGGATTTACTCGTCTCTCCCCTCCTAGTTCTATTCCCTGATCTCCGCTAGAGATCATATCCCTAAGCTCTGATACCAACTGTGACGCCCCCAAAACAGGTCCAATCCATCCAACCCATTTTGAGTCGCCAAATACATGGTACAGAAAATAACTACAACTTTATTATTACAATTGTCGTGCAAAATACGACAACACATATACTGTGAGTTTAAATACAAATATTGTCATCTAGACAGTATTCATACTCAATTAAGTACTCATTATACTTATTGATACACTATTTTACAAAATAGTGAGGACTACTAAAATAACTGTCTTGAACCATCATTCCACACCCCGACTAGTACTCGCTACATTCTCGCCTCCTGAGAAGAAAATGGAACAACAAGGAAAAGGATGAGCTCAACTAGCCCAGTAAATAATATTATGACTAAGATAATATACAACAAATTATCGTTAGTCTTCAACAGGAAAAAATTTAATAGAATACAATAGACAACAAGTTTTAAATCAATATTCGCAGCGGAAACAGCAAACCATTAGAAGAGTCAAGTAGAGAATGAGTTCTACTATCTTCTAAGATTTTAAAGTCCATCATCAATATTTTATCCCTGTAACAACAATCAATAACCATCTTTAATCAAATATTCATCTTTGCACTACAGACCAAAGATATTTATTTGTATCACCAGTCGATCATGTTCATCTCAACACCTGTTCATCTTTGCACTACGGCCCAAAGAAATTCATCAGAAATCATCAATCTTTGCACTACAGGCCAAAGATATTCAATTATATCATCATTTAGGACTGAAGATGATGAAAAATATTTTAAAGGAAACGAATCCAGTGAAGCAAAAGAACAAATATTAGGGATTCGTATTTTAGTTTATCCATGTCCAAAAATACCTCATAAACAATAATAGTGGAGTAAAATTCAAGAATGATCAAAACATGGATACAATCAAAGCTAGTATCCAGAATAGATATTTTGGACGAAAAGAAGAAAATTTCATTTTTCGATGAATAGTAACTCGTGAATAGTAACTCGTGAATAGTAACTCATGAATAGTAACTCATGAATAGTAACCCCAACATGAAAAGTTCCAAATTTGATAAAAAGTTCAGATCAATACTTCGGCATAATGATATTGAAGAAATAATATCATTTAAGAAGAAATAACATCCCTTACCTCGGAAATACAGTACTTCTGACTGAAATACTAGATATAGTGCTGAAGGAAACTTGCACCGTATAGCAACACTCAAAGTATCAAATACTCACAAGAATACGCTCGATATAGAGAGAGAAAGAGAGAGAAACTTGTGTTTCTGGTGTGATTTTCAATTCTAACCTAAGCACCCTATTTATAGAAAATGCTTAGAACACCAAAGCAAAAAATTGAATAAATTAATAATATAATTTTCTTAATTTCCTTAGCACACCACATCAGCTGATTTCCACCATTAACATGTGCCACTCAAATGTCAAAAATGTTTTTCTTAATAAAAATAATTAAAACTTCTAAAAATCAATTATTTCGGAACTTCAGAACTTCAATAATTCATAAAAAATAGCCCTTTATTCAGCAAATTCAAATCTCGCGAGTTTTTATAGGAAATTCAATTCTCTACAACTTTGCAGAAGAAAGTTTTTCCAAATTCCAAACAAAAATTGACCGAAATCCACAAACGGACGATTTTACAGTCAATAATAAATTTTCGGTCAAGAATTGTGTCCACCAACACACAAAACATGTGTTAATCATTTAATGCCACAAAAATACTCTTCCTCCTCATATACTCATATATCCCACATTCATTGTAAAAATATCATCATCAATATATTATTAAAAAATATTTAAATGAATTATTTTATCAGAAAAAGATAAAATATTAATTTTCAACAATTGTCACATTAAAAAATTTTCTCCATCTATATCCACATAAAATTAATATTTTTCTCATCATATAAATTAATAATTAATTATACACAAATAATATTATAGAACCACAATACTGACAACCAGGCCATTCCCAGGAAAGAGGGGGCTTTCCAATAAGGATCTCTCCTTACTAGCGCGCAATTAGATGACCAAACCTCTCCTTAGACAGAACTTTCTAGACATTGCCAATAATGTTATCTAATAATATTATTCAGATAATATGAATTATTGTTCCGATAATAGAAAATACTGTGTAGTGACAATTATTAAAACAACAGTAATATAAAATATCAACGCAGCAATTATTGAATCAATAAAATACAATATTGAACAGTAATTACTGTAACAATTATTGAGTAGTCCCTTCTTACGTAAGAATCAATAATTGGTGCAATATCGTGTGCTACTGTGCAACAACGCGTATTACTGTGCTTTAACCACCGGGTATTCCAACAGTATAAACGGTAACAACTACGCCGTTATTTATAAACAACTTACTCTTGTCATTTTCTTCATCCAATCGCTTTCCGTTATGGGGCCCACAAAAGGCTGCGCCGTCATATGAATATTCCCCGACAGTAAGAATATTCCACGACCAAACGAATATTTCCCGACAACAATGAATATTTTATAACCACTTGCTTATTTTGAAAATTTTGCACATTTCACCCATAACTTTAAACTTTTATCAATTTAACCATTTACCAAATAGAAAAATTGAATACTTTTATTTCATAAAATTCGGGGTCTTACAATAGCCACCCAGTATCTAACAGAGGCCTATCAAAGATATAGCGAGAATACGCATCAGAAGAAGACAATGATGTCTATATCTGCATCATCAATCTTGTCCACCTGATGTAACTCCCCCTGAGTCACTAGATCCCCGCCAAGAGGATGTCGGACCTATACAAGGCAGGATCTGCACCGGTAAAGCCATATGCATCATCTTAAGGGCCAACCCCCGAGCTAGAAGGATCAAAAGTATCCTCCTCTGAAGGATCTCGGCCCAAATGTCGGATGAAAAAATGTGCTCGGCCTAACTACCGGGTCAAATTGTCAATCTATGTCAAATTAGTCGAATCTCAGACACAGGTCATCCAATCCGTCATCATCACGGATCCAGGAACCATATCCCCCATGAACTGAGTGGCGCGGGTCAGGGCTCCGATGGTACGAGGGGACCACCAGTGGTATAATGCCTCCTGAGTAAATGGACCCTCTGATAAAGTAAAGCCGTCAACGGCCATCAACGGGATATCACTGACTGGCGACTGCGACACAGGCCAATAATGCTTGGAAGGAGGCAAGATCGGTACACAAATCTCTCATGTGGTGCTCCAAATAGCACGCTCTCCTAAATAGAGCTCCCATCCTTTATCTGTGAAGAGAGGAATCCGGCGGGTGGACATCACATACTCGACACCAGTTGGGTATCCCTCCTCACAGTCGATAGTTAAATGTTCCGCAGAGTAGGGAACCCAAGTGATGGCATCAGCTGTCAACAACTCCAACTGTAAGCGACAATGGGTGAAACCCTCAATTACAGGAACCTCCGCCAAAATGGAGTGATGACATCGCCGTCCTCGTAGATAGGTATCTACACACTAATATGATGTAAACCTGGAAGCCTCTCATACGCCCAAAACTTCCAATACAAAGGCAAACATCTACAGTTAGTCAACACTCTTAACCTGTACATGGAAAATCAAAACAGAAGTACTCACCAGCAGAAACGGGTAAATTCCTAGCCAAGCCTCTATCAAGCCCTGCGAACTCATGCGCATTCCCCTAAGGAAATAGGCAAAGGTGTAGGATCCCCAATCATAATGTAATGCCCCCAAAATAGGTCTAATCCTCCCAACCTATTCTGAGTCGCCAAATACATTGTACAGAAAATAACTACAAACTTTATTATTACAATTGTCATGCAAAATATGACAACACATATGCTGTGAGTTTTAATACAAATAAATACCAACTGTGACTCTCATCCCTTTACCTGGATAGCACATCACATTGATACCTTACATAAAGGTACAATCAATAACTGTTTTAGAAATTAAAATCTTTGCAAAATGATCAAGGAAATCTTCGTACCTGAGAGACCATGCATCTAAGTTATAATAGATATCATATGATTCGAGAATTATCCTTGGTTGGCCCAATAGACCCCAAAGAAAAAAGAGAAGATTACTATCATATTCTTTCCAATGGTGAGTCTTCTCTTGACATATAATTATCTCCATTGTCTCCAATTGAGAATTATATTTTAACCAAACTCTAAGATTATATAGGTAGTGCTCGTAGATATACTCAGCAAGTGGATGTGCACAACCATGTCTTATGATAACACGAAGTCGTATGTCATTAGACATCTTGTATGATAGTGGTAAAAAACCCTTCGTTAGTTCACCTCCCCTATTCGGTTCACCAAAATTATTAACAGTTAAATGACGTATAAAATACGACACACTTATCTAAAATTCTCAATAAAATTAGTTCCATACTATTTTAGGGGAAACCTCAACAGCGATAGACCACCGTTCTATTGTGACGCCCCCAAATTTGGGTCCCTTCGAACCCCGAATCCGGTCCGCCACGATACTACTATCGTCAAACTATTTATATTGTTCATTCATAACTTAAAGAATAAAACTTTACTTATTACAATTTAGAATATAAATTCATTCCATTTCCAGGATCTGCAAAATGACCCCAAACTTTTATAAGTTTCATAACTTGGTCATTTACTATTCCTGTTTTACATCACATTCGATGTTACAAAAATATGCAGAATAATTTATACTTTTTCAATCTCCTTTGAAAATAAATCTTTTATTGATATCTTAACTTGAATCAATTACATATCCTTGAATCAAATTATGTTATGATTCATTTTATTCGAATTACTGTATAAATTTTTACATCTCGATTCGAATATCTCTATGTACTACCTAGTACAACTTTACAAGTTAACATATATTACACATTGTAAATTACTATCAAATATATCTACTAGAACCTAAACATAGTTCAAGAGCATATATTTAATTAAACAAATCAATCTCCTTTGATATGATTAAACTTTATTAATCAAGTAGCACGTAACTTTACCGTGAGTCCTTAACCTTCAAAAGTGGTTATTTGCAAGGGTGAGCTCGACGGCCCAGCAATTCTAACAGTTTTCATGCAACACATATCATATAATAGCATATTTAGTTCATGCATTCATAATAAATTAATATTTATTACGCATGTTACTTCACACATAACAGGCATAGAGATTTACTGACATAAGCATATCATCAAAGATTAACTTTCACATTTCATACATATCTCATATGCATTTTATATAGATACATCAACATTCTCATAGCATAATATAGCTCAACAAACAGTTATAGAATTCATATATCAAATAGGAACTGAAAGACTTACCTGATTCATAGTTTATGAACTACGACTTAACTGCTTAACGCTTAACTGCACTTCGTGTATTCCTGCACAGTTATATAATCATGGATTCATATCCATCAGTAACATATTTCATGCATTCTCAATGTAATAACAATGTTACATTGTTCTCTAACTAGGTTTCTAAAACCTACACTTCACTTTCTCGCCATACTCTTAGAATAGCTAGGTACGTATAGGTATACCTTAACCACTTGGACATGACATCAACGTTCATATATAGCTATCACATACTTGATTCGCTAAGTGTTCGACACATTTAAAACTCATATAGGTAAGTTCAAATGTACACATAATGTCTAACTTAGTTGTAACTTCATACAACATCGCCTATACTATATATTCATAGCACAATTCAGTTTGTGAGACATTACAAATCCAAACAACGTATCATTGCTTAATAACTTGAAAGTATTCCTTTGGACTTAACTTTTGAAAATCATAATTAACATTCATCTCTAACACCTAGCATGCTTCTTTACACCTTACATAGCATATTGGTCATATATTACAAGTTAAAGTAATCATATAAGCATGCTTCAAACATCAGATCAAAAATAGATGTCATTTAAGACTGCAGCACGGCGCAACTGCTCCCTGTCCAGGCTTAGGGACGGCGCAGCTGCGCTATCCCCTGGCCAGACCAGGACTGAGCTACTGCCTTGCTATTTCTGTCCCACTCTTACATGCCGCTACACTTATAGTTTAACATACATGCATGCTAGAAGCTTTCACATACCACCTTACCATTTTTGTGTTCATCTTTACAAATTCTAAATTTACAACTTACATGGTCTTTATATCGGACTTTCATATATCTTAAGTAACTCAAACCCATGCTTCAAGGTAAACTACTAAAGTCATGCTATCACATAACAAGCTCAAACAATACTAAGTATGCATTCTTGTGCTTATAATACACATGTAAACTTAGTCACATAGTCTATAATTTAGAAATTCATTTCCTTGAATATGTGTGCGTAGGTGAAATTCAAGTTTCTTCACATGATGCTTATGCCAACATGTCTATAGGCATAATGAATCTTAATATACATGCTCGCATGATCATAATGTAACTGACACAGTGTTTGATGCCATCGTCTTACACATTCTAAATTTTTCATGAGAATCGCACTAAGTCAACAAGGTAACTTAGTACATGTCAAGTGCCTCATAACCACGACTCTCATGTATTAGAGCACCTATACAAGTCACTTAAACGTGTTCAAATGATCGGAATGTTGACATCCTATATATAGGTCCAAAAACTCTCGGTTTGTCTTTTGAAATCAATGTAGCCTTTAATCATGTATGCTATTGTGTGCTCAACACTTTAAGCATGCCTTTCATGTCAATATAGGCCACATGACTACGTTCACAAAATCAGAATATATACATGCTATATAGGCGTCAAGGTTCAAATCAAAGACCATAAGTTTTATTTTAAAATCATATGTTCTCCTTTCATAGTCTGGACTAACATGGCCATGAAAGTTCATGAACACATACTATAAGTTAATACCAACTCTTATGCATATTTAAGTCATACAAATGCGCTTGCAAGGTCAGAACACATGTTACACATGTATCAAAGTTCATATCAAAACTACAAGTTTCATTTTAAAACAATAGGTTCTTCATCAATAATGTATACTATCATGCATATGTCATGTCATGATACTCATATATACATGTTATACATGCTATCATGTTGTCTTAAGTCATAGTAATTGACCACACTTAGCAGATTCTTAAAACAGAAGGCTCAATTGAACTCAGAGGACGGCGCAGCTGCGTTGCACCCTAGTTCAATTTGGGCGCAGCTGCGCCATGTCTGGTTCAGGAGCAGAAGTAGACTCTGTTTTATAGAGTCTTAGCTAACTTGATTTCTAACGATTTTAAACTTGTTCCAACTATCATAAAAGAGTTCATATATGTAAGTGAACTTCTTTAACACATAATATCATGTTAATTCATCATGCTTGACATATAAGTTCAAGAAATTCCAAGAATCAAACAAGACCCATTTCAAGAACATAATTAGAAACTATACCTTCTCGAGCTTGAATTGGACCTCCTTCACTCTGAGTATACTCCTATAGTAGCTCAGCACTTAAAACTCTCAAAGTCAGACAATCACTAACATCAAAACTGAAAATCAAGCTTCTATTTATAAAGGAAATTTGGACTAGGCAATGACATTATACAAGATTGGAGTCCATGGTGTAAAGGGAGGAAACAAAGGTTTTTAAGGAGTTGTTCAACAACTCAATACCAGCCACCTTGCTAGCCATGATCATCTATTCCATAGCCACTTGGAGAATAAGTAAAGAGAGTTTAGGACACTGTTCATTGTACTTGGTGACACTCAATTTGGGACAAGAGCAAATAACTCAGCAACTTGTTATTCTAAGGCTTTGTTTGGTTCTTTTAATCCCCATAATGTAATATTAAGGTACAATTGTTACCATATTAGGAATTTAAAGATAAATTTTATACTCACATCATATAATCCATGTACATTAAATACATGTAACAAAATATCACAGTTAGGTATAAATGTCCGGGTTGTCCCATAATTATCTCTACTACCCACATAACAACATTATAACATTATTTGATATTAATGTTTATCTACACATTTTTTTCCTTCCCAGTTTCTAGAATACACATATAATCTATTATTTTTGTATTCAAATGCAACACATTACTTTATTGTACTACTTGGCACCTTATATCATTAGTCCAAATTAAACGTCACACTTCACGTATTCTTAGGCCATAGATATTTTATATCACTACTGCCCATATTTTCCATATTACACATAGTAATACTATTTACTGATAATTAATATTTTAATTGGCTAAATATCATTCAATTGGGTAATTTTAACCCATTATCACATTTTAATATCACAACGATTAATTAATATTAATCATTTCTTTTCGATAATTATCATGCATTTCTCTAATTAATAAAATATAATATTCTATAATATCGCTTAATTAACCAATATTTAATCCGGATTAATTAATTACCTCATATTCAAATCCATTCATGGACAACTTAACCATCACTTAAGATTTTTATTATCCTTATGAGTCCTTAATACCCATTTCTTAAACTTTTAATTTAAAAAACTGATTTTACAGACCGGTGCAGCTGCGCTTGTCATAGGCTTGGTAATGGCGCAGCTGCGCTATACCAAATTTCCAGGCAGACAAGTTCTACATTAGCATAACTGAAACCTTACACTTCTAAACATTTTACACATCCTCCTTAAGCGTTGACTCTACTAACATCAATCCTCTATTTGGTTTCACATCACCGGTTACTATTTACCTTAATTACTTAAGGATCGCACTTCGAGTTTTAAAACTCTATTTTCCTTATTAGTTTAACCAACTATACATATCATTTACGGTTTCATACCACCAATAACATAAAACTCGAATGTAACACCTACATACATTCCTTTCATCATCGCTTCTTGCCATGTATTAAATTACGTAATACTTCTCTAATCACTTCAAAGGTATATCGATTATCTACTGTCGACAACAACATACACGCATACAAGTATAAACCTAGCACGCGTCGAGTCTTTAATAGTATTCAATATAGTACACTGAGTGGTTTCCCACGAACAACCAACAAATTAGTTTCCGTCTCATCTACACTGTTTTCACAGTGAGTTAGATCGGCTACTAATTCGTATATACCTCCTCTCTCTGAAGGAATCGTTTAGCCCAGCTCCTATACGTCAACCATTAAAGAGTACGGTTGCACTGCCTTAGACTTGATATGTACTCGTACAAATACTCAAGAAATTGGTGATTATCAAATATATTTAATGTCACCACCTTACTATTATAAAATAATTTCACATAAATTATTTAACATCAATAGATAAATTTCTATTGATCTTCCTATTAATTCATCTCTACAATTTATAACAAATATATAATAACGATATATATTTATTAAACACAATATCACTTATTACATAGCTCATATACCCTAGGTAACACAATACCAACTTCCTCGTAACACATAAATATATTTTTATTCGAACCCATTTCACACTTAAGAATTTTATTTACTAAATTCTTATTTTAATATTTTCTAAAAATTCGGGTTCTTACATATATTCCCTTGTTACCCCTGCTCGACTCAACTACACTCTTATTACCTGAAAGGAATTGTGAAGCAAAAGGGTGAGCGCAAATAGCCCAGTAAAAAAATATTATAACTAAACATAATTAAATTATCAATAGCCTTCATCAGTAATAAATTAGAGATTTAGGACATATGGTAGATGATAAAACTTTTTAACCATAGTTGCAGCGGAACGAGCAATCCATTAGAAGATTCAAATAGACCATAAAGTCTATTATCTTCTCCATGTTAAAAGTCCACCACCAATGTTTTATCCCTGTAACATCAATCAATAGTTCATGTCAACAATCATATGAATAACTCATAATCATAATTGAGGTTTTAAATTCCTCTTCGCACGCAGGACGAAGATAATTTTCATCACCTAAAACATCAAAGATCATGGTTATACTAAATCACAGTTCCTGTTCATAATCACACTAATAAATTCATCTTTGCACTACGGGCCAAAGATATTCATCAACAGTTCATCTTTGTACTACATGCCAAAGATATTCAACAATAGGCCATCTTTGCACTACGAGCCAAAGATATTCAACAACAGGTCATCTTTGCACTACAGGCCAAAGATATTAATATCCCAAAGAACTATATAATCATTTCAGAATTTATATAAATAATAATTATAACCATATTGATCAATTCACCTTTGTACTTAAGCTAACGATATTCAATTGTAAATTCAATGGTCATGATCATACCAGTCAACAATTAAACTTTGCATTACTGGCTAAAGATAACCCATAGTCACGATCATACCAATAATTTATCCACCTTTACACTCAAGTGAAAGAGAAATTTTATCACCAGGATTATAAAAATGTTATATATGATAATAAAAATAAATTGATCAAATCATGGATTTATTTCTGTGACATCAATCAATAAACATCTTGAATCAAATATTCATCTTTGAACTACGGGCCAAATATATTCATTCGTATCACCAGTTGGTCATGTTCATCTCAACACATGTCCATCTTTGCACTACAGGCCAAAAATATTCATCAGGTAATCATTCATCAGGTAATCATTCATCTTTGCACTACAGGCCAAATATATTCATCAAGTATCACCATTTAAGACTGAGGATGATGAAAAATTTGTTAAAGAAAACGAATTCAGTGAGATAAAAGGACAAAAATTATGGATACGTACTTTGGTTTATCCAAATTAAAAAATACTCCATAATAATCAATTGTGGAGCAAAATTCAAGAATGAAGATCAAAACATGGATACAATCAAAGATAGTAACTAAAATAGACAACTTGGACAAAGAAAAGAAAATTTATTTTTTTTATAAATAGTGTCGTATTCGTGAATAGTGTCATATACGTGAATAGTAACCCCGACACGAAAAGAAAGAAATTTCAAAAGAAAAATCATACTTCGTGAATAGTACTCGTGAATAGTGTCGTATTCGTGAATAGTACCGTATATGTGAATAGTAATCTCGATATGAAAAGGTAAAAATTTCATAATAAAATTCATACAAATATTTCGGCATAATGATATTGAACGAAATAATATCATTTACGAAAAAAATAACATCCCCTACTATCCATTACCTCAAAAGAATAGTACTTTTGAATGGAATATCGAATTTAATGTTGAAGGAAACTTGCAATAAATAGCAACTCTCAAAGTATCTAAATACTCACAAAAATACGCTCGATATTATAGAGAGAAAATTTCTGATCTTGATGTGATTTTCAATTTTAACCTAAGCACCCTATTTATAAGAAAATACTAGAATGCCAAAGTAGACTAAATTAATAAAATATTAATATTCTTTAAAAAATTTTTACGCACACCTTCTTGACCAAACTTAGCAGACCACAAGTGGGGCCCACCAAATTCAAAAAATTTCACAACAACCAAAAGTAGGGCCCACCCATATTTTTAATAAAAATATTTATTTTTAAAACTTCAATAATTCATAATAAATAGTCATTTTATCAAAAAAATACTAATTTTATGTTCATTCCATAGAAAATTTAATTCTCTACAACTTTGTAGAAGAAAGTTTTTCTAAATTCTAAGTAAAAAATGACCGAAATCCACATACATGTGATTTTTAATACCTCAATTCTGACACAATACTGATAAAACACCTCAACATTAATTCTTTCATTTATATCCACATAAAAATAAATATTTCTTTATCATATAAATTAATAATTAATTATTCACAAATAATATTATAGAATCACAATAATGACAACAAGGTCGTTCCTAGGAAAGATAGGGCTTTCCGATAAGGATTTCTCCTTACTGGCACACAATTAGCTGATCAAACCCCTTTCTTAGATAGAACTTCCTTAGACATTGTCAAAAATGTTATCTAATAATATTATTTAAATAATATAAATTATTGATCTGATAATGGGAAATACTATGCAGTGATAATTATTGAAACAACAATAATATAAAATATCAACGTAGCAATTATTGAATCAATAAAATAAAATAATGAACAGTAATTACTGTAACAATTATTGAGTAGTGTCTTCTTATGTAAGAATCAATAATCTAAAAATATTATGCAATATCGTGTGCTACTGTGCAACCACGTGTATTACTGTACTTTAACCACAGGGTATTCTAACAGTGTTAACGGTAACAACTATGCCGTTATTTTTATAAAAAAGGTTATTTCTGTCGCTTTCTATATCTGACATTCATTCCGTTATGGGGCCCACACGTGGCTGCACCGTCGAATATTCCCCGATAACAAGAATATTCTACGACCAAACGAATATTCTCCGACAACAATGAATATTTTATAACCACTTGTTTATTTTGAAAAACTTACATATGTCACCCTTAACTTTAAACTTTTTATCAATTTAAGCACTTACTGAATAATAATTATAAGAAAAATTGAATATTTCTATTTCATAAAATTTGGAGTCTTACACATACTCTCCAATACGATCCCCCTCCCGAGTGGCGCTGATCAAAGTGAATGACACCGTGGAAGTGTTGTCTGCTATGAAATAACCCCTGATAATAACCAGGAACAATCGCCGAATAATGTGATCCATGACTCTCACATCAGCGGGCATGGGCTCACTCAACAGCCCACTCATAGCATCTACGCTCAAAGGACCTGTACAGACGGTCCTGCCGTTGAGCACCCCAGCCATAACTCCTAGCAAGGATCAACCGGCAGTAGGGGTAATGTTTGTCGTACATGGCACTGGCGCCCCTCCAAACTCCATACCGGTGATAAATCGTTAATCCATCGGCGTCATCATCACCTCACAATCTAATAAATTGAGAGATTGAGTCTGGTGAAACCAACGCTCAGACAATGCCCTGAGGTAACCCCAAGGACAACGACGGGGAAGAATGGAAAAGAATGCCCCAAAGTCCCAACTATACACAATCCCTCAGTAATCTGGATGTAGAGCCTAATATAGAGAATGTATGCTAAACCAGTTCCCTCGAGACTACGTAGAGCAGGGAACCTACACCACAAATGCAGATCAATGTCAAAATCTTTGCTCTTCATCAATTGGAAAAAGGAAGATCAAACAAAACTTTTACCTCGTTTGCCTGTAAGTAAACTGAGGGGTGGCGACTCAAATCATCCATAAGATCTGGAATCGTCACATTAATACCTAGAAGATCCCTGTGGGGAGCATGAGCAGCAAGAACTAGAGCCGCAACCAGTACATCCTCCTCTTCGTCCTGTGACAGCCCCAAATCACCACGGATCTGGTACAATCATTCAACAACTATTGCTGAAGATATAAACATAAATTATTTATACAATAAAATTTAAACACTATACCCCAAGGTCGAGTAACCTTAACTTATACAAAATTCATAACTTGTCTAACACATAACATTATTATCATACAATACTATTACAAAACTAATCACACACATTAACTTTAAGTTGGAACTGTCTTTAACCTTTCTTTGTATCCGATGCATTCATCTTAATCTGTAATGTTTATCATGATATAGCAAGGATGAGCATAAGTTTGCCCATCAAGTATAATTTATTTGAGGATATATCATGATTGAAAGAGTTTGAATAATAAGCTGGCTATAATTTAACAATATTGTTGTGAATTAACATGAACAAACTTTTGACTGAACAAGTATTGAACACGAACAAATATATCTGGACCGAATGGTAATGAAGGTGATCAGCCTTTCATACCTGACTTATACACGCAATATGTACAGAGTACAATTCTATAATTCTTAGATATGGCAATCAGCAATGATTAACCACAAGTACATTTAAATACAACAACTCAAAGTAGAGTTAAAAAAAACTTGCCTGAACCATTGATTACCACAGCTATGTAATTTAATAAGCTTTGTCTGAACCTAATATATAAATAATATCGATATACAAATTAGAATAATATCATCACATTATTTAAAATAACCTAAACACATTATCACATAACCCTATCAGTCTATAATACTGATAAAACCTAACCGCAAGTCAAACTTTGTCAGTCTCAGTCTAGTTCGATAAAATTCTAACATCCCTATAGTCTAGTCGAATAAATTTCCAGTTTAAGTTCAATTAAACTCTGTCTAAACACTTAACCATTATCTAAGATAATTTATTAACAGTCAGAATATTTTTCACAAACTCGTAGTAAATTTTATATAATTATTATCATTTACCATGAATTTAAATCACTAAACTCGTATTTAAATAAATTAAATACCACATAATTCCTTTATCATTAATATTTATTTAATATTAAATATTAATTAAATTCTCAACATAATATTATAATATATTTATAATACCATAAAGTATTTTTAATACTTTAAAATCATATTTATATGATTTTTAAACAATTAAATTCATTATCCGATAATGACTATTAATATTAAAATATTAATATCTTCATAACAAAATATCAAAAGTTATCTTTTATAACATAAAATATTTTTATAATACTTAAATTATTTTTATATGATTTTTAAATCATTAATTCTATTTTTTTTCATAATTTATTTAATACATTTAGTAAATAAATTTATTACCATTAATATTAATTTATTAATGAAATTCCTTACAAAATATTAAAAGTCATTAAAAATAACTTAAAATATTTTTTCATACCATAATATAATTTTTTATGCATTAAAATTATTTTTAAATAATTTATTTAATATTATAATTAAATAAATTAAATACCATTTATATTTCAAAAATATTAAATATTTATGAAATATATTCAAAATTATTAAAAACTCATTTTTAGAATTTAAAATAATTTTTAGGAATTTATTTTGTATTTTTAATAATTAAAAACTATTTGTATCTATTTATTAAATAAAGTAATTATTTTTTCGAAAATAAGTGTCGCTAAAGGCATTAGGAGACAAAAACCGTGGCTAATAGTGTTCTTGGTGCCTGCCCAGATCTTCATACCCGGTTAACAAGGTACCTAGTTTGACCAGCGAAATTTCTTTGATCCTTAAGTTTCTGGACTCGATTATGTCTTAAGGTTATAGTATTGATGCAATAATGCAACCCTAAACAAACATCATGACCAATATATATTAAAGTAGAGAGATCTGGGTACTCAAAAACCTTGTCTGGCATGTTCTTCATTTTTTGAGTTTTCTAGAAATGAAGAAGAACCTAGGTATCTAGTTTGGAAGCCTTGAATCTAGCGTTCTGGACTATGTTAGTGTAATCTTAAGGTTCAATCGTATAGTAGCCATGCGAGGGTCCAATTATCATGTATTATATCAGTCTATATACATCACAAACACAAGATTTAAGTTGGTCAAACGTTGCCAGAAAAATCGCTCTTGAAGATTCTGGGTTTTCCAGAAATGGAACCCAGGCAGTTGGACAACCTATGTTTGACCGTGATTAAACTTCGATTCTATTGTTATTCTAGGCGATCTAATAGCATGAATTTGTAGTTCATATACCATACTACAACATAACAACATCAACTTGGCCAAACTAACAAACAACAGCAAGATTCATGGCCAAAAAAACTTGTCATACGAAATTTGGAAATTCTGGGCTGCACAGATTTCAATTTTCGTGGTCGGTCAACTGACATTGACCACTCATAACTTATAATTTACACATGATCTGAACATGTTTCTAGTTACAAATCATAGTCCACCTGACATAGAACTCATTTATAACATAAAACATAACAAATCAAAAACAGATAAAGATCTATGGGTCCTGACATATGGTTGTCAGGCCATATTTCAACATTTTTCTAGATTTCTAAAATCATCAATTTTGAGCATTTTGATGTAATGGATATGAGATTTAACAATTCATATCACTAAAAGACATCTTATTACACAACATTAAACAACAAATCATAACATCTAACATCAAATCTAAGGATTTCAAAAATTAGGGTTTATACCTCCTTTAATGCTTTGATCTTGACTCTGACTCTTGGAGTCGGATCTTGACAAGCTATGGTTTGATATTGACTTATCTCATCATTCATTATCACTCTTAGTCCCGAATTTTAAAGAGAAAAAAGAGGTTGGCTAACTTGCTAAGTAAAGTAAGAGACTTTCTCTTATTTTATTTATTTTTGATTTTGATTCAATGCATAATACTGGCAATTGGTGACTGATTGCTGGATATAAAAGTAATAGAGTTGTTAGAGTTGGTGGCCAACTTTTTTGGCAATGTTTGCAAGCTATCACTTAAGTAATGCAATAAGGGTATAGTGGACATTTATCTAGCAAATTTAATGACAAATTGGTCTTTGATCCAACCTTTAGGGTTAAAACCTAAGGTTCCAAAAATTTAAATTTTTAGAATTTCTAATTTAGGTTTTTAAAATAGAAAAAATTAAAATTTCTAAATTATAATTAGGATTCTATAATTATATTAAGATTTCCTAATCATAAATTCCATCTTGCTAATTAGGATTATTATTTCCTAATTAAAAATTGCTAATTTAGTAATTAGGGTCAAAATTGCACATTAGGGTTTATAACCCAACAATTAGGGTTTTAAATAGAAAATAATCTCTCTAATTTAGAAATTAGATTTCCTAATTAGTTTAGGGTTTTCTAATTACATATAACTTGAAAATTAGGATTAATGTTTCCTAATTAACATTAAAATTATTACACTAACAATCAAGTATTCCCTAATTATAAATTAGGGTTTTTATACCAGAAATTAGGGTTTTCTAAATCAATTAGGGTTATCCCTAATTAGGTTATCATTAATAACGATCAAACTTTATACCAGTATTTGCATTCCCAAACTAGGGTTTTAAATTTGCAAATTAGGGTTTCGAATTCCCGGAACCTAAATTAGGGTTTCAGAACCGATTTCTAGGGGTTCTTATCCATTGCTAGGGTTTTCTATCTGAACGTTGACGTTCTTAATATATACTTAGGGTTTGACACTGATAAAATTTATCTGGTCAAACCTTGACCCTTAACCACATTATGAACACATAAACGACAATATACACAGAACATAATCACATATACAGTTAATCCTGAATAATTTACCAAAATTCTTGACAGAATTTTGAAACCCTCCAAATTCCTTCCTAAAATTATCAAACGCATACACTTATTTTCTGTCTAGGTTCTAATATTGAACCTTAAATCAATCAATTATGATTTTTAAATTTTTCTAGATTCTCGGGTTGTCACATTCACCCCTTTTTCTAAGAATTTTGTCCCCTAAATTCACCTTACACCCTACACCATACAATTTACACCATTCATACACATCATCACATACTACCCAATACACCAATCACAAGAGTAAAAATTTTCAATCTGTGCTGAGGAGTCATATGGACTATTGTCTGTCATTTTCGCAAAGGTTTTATAGAAATTCATCCGCAAACCGTCATAACTTACGGACATAGTGGGTGATTAGCCCGTTATGCCTTGTACTGATCAAGTACTGCTAGTCAAAACCATTTTCTTGTTCCTCTTATCCGCCTTGGGCGCATAAAATTTTCTTACCTCAGTCTTACCAGATTTCGCACCAAAATAATTTGGTTCGGGAAATTTCTTTCAATGAACACTTTGAGTTTTCATAACATTAGTCTAGCTGAATCGAATAGCGTAGACTCATATCAATAATTCAGTTCAATCGAATTATTTAGGTGAAGCCAAACCCCGTTGACAAATTAAAATTTTGAAAATATTTTTGAGAATGAAGCCATGATGTCGTACTGTTTTAACAGTCCGTTTGAGGATGCCGTCATCTAGTGACTTTGTCATAATACATCATACAATAGTGGAATAATGATGTTAGATCAAATTCAACACTAAGTATTCCTGTATTTAAAACTCGATCAACTTTTTATCATCTCTGCACCAAATTACTAGGTACATAAGCGATAATTTAAAATATATTTTGATATTTCAAATCATTTGAGCCGAAATAAGTAGCATAGACTATACTTTAACCGTTTTAAAAATTATTACGAGTCTATATATATATATATATATATATATATATATATATATATTTCAAAAGCACATAGTGCATATTTAGTTTGATGTCAAAATTTTGAAGTCTAGTCATAGCTAGGAGTTTTGGAAAACTTATGTCTTCACTAATGATCAGTTGCTTAGTAATCTATCTATTCCTAAAATCCTTAATTCTCCATTCACACACAACAATACCCAGTTCGTCAAACCACACTTATGAGTTCATGAACTTGCCACGATCATATGAGTTTAAGAACTTATCCTAGTCAGACCTTTGGCGTCCATTCGCTGAGGGTTTCATAAACATTTCATATAACTATGAATCAAATATGTCACATAATTAAGTATTACTTTTAAGAACTTGTACTTAACCTTATATTCTCTACATATAACCTATCTATCAGTTATACACATGAGAAAGGAATCACCCTCTTAACATGCATATAGCAAATAGCGCGACACAGACATTTCAATGATTATCAGTACCAGAAACTAAGTGATTTTTATACCAAGTACAATTGCCCGCCCATACAAGGAATCATACAACTCAGCTACTGACATGAGTCCTTAATTAAAATTCCCACCTAATCTTAACTCCCTTCTCAATACGAATTTCATTCAACTCGTATTCATAATCTTTTTCTGAATCTGTACCAATTCATAGCACAACTGATACACAACAATCTTGTTGTAAACTTTTCAATCATTCACTTGATCCTTCTCCATACTATAACCTTATCAGATCACGGGGTGATCTCATTGTATATATTACTATTCATTTCTAGGTCTTGATCGTTTTGTTTTACGATCTCCTATCACTGCACTTTTAGTCTTTTAGACTCTATCTATTCACCACTACTATTCAACTTTATTATCAGAGTTAGGGAACTCTGTATCTTTATAAGTCACCAAGATTCGTCTTTGAATCTTACCGACCAACTAACTCTATGTGAGTTAGATCTTATCCTAATCATTGCGGTTATTAGTCTTAGGTATTGATACCAACTGTGATAGCCCTAAATCTGGGTCCCAAATCACCACGGATCTGGTACAATCATTCAACAACTATTGCGGAAGATATAAACATAAATTGTTTATACAATAAACTTTACACACTATTCTCCAAGGTTGAGTAACCTTAACTTATACACAATTCATAACTTGTCTAACACATAACATTATTATCATACAATACTATTACAAAATTAATCGCACACATTAACTTTAAGCTGGAACTGTCTTTAACATTTCCTTGCATCTGACGCATTCGTCTTAATCTGCAATGTTTATCATGATATAGCAAGGGTGAATATAAGTTTGCCCAGCACGTATAATTTATTTGAGGATATATCATGATTGAAAGAGTTTGAATAATAAGCTGGCTATAATTCAACAATATAGTTGTGAATCAGCATGAACAAACTTTTGACTGAACAAGTATTGAACATAAACAAATATATCTGGACCGAATGGTAATGAATGTGATCAGCCTTTCATAACTGACTTATACACACAATATGTACAGAGTATAATTCTACAATTCTTAGGCATGGCAATCAGCAATGATTAACCACAAGTACATTTGAATACAACAACTCAAAGTAGGGTTAAGACAAACTTGCCTGAACCGTTGATTACCGCTATGCAATTTAATAAGCTTTGTCTGAACCTAATATATAAATAATATCGATATACAAATTAGAGTAGTATCATCATAGTATTTAAAATAACCTACACATATTATCACATAACACTATCAGTCTATAACACAGATAAAACATGATCTCAAGTCAAACTTTGACAGTATGAGTCGAGTTCGGCAAAATTCTAATATCCCGATAGTCTAGTCGGACAAAATTTCGAGTTTAAGTTCAATTAAACTCTGTCTAAATACTTAACCATTATCTAAGATAATTTATTAATAGTCAAAATATTTTTCATAAGCTCGTAGTAATTTTTAGATAATTATTATCATTTACCATGAATTTTAAATCATTAAACTCGTATTTAAATAAATTAAATACCACATAATCCCTTTATCGTTAATATTTATTTAATATTAAATATTAATGAAATTCTCAACATAATATTATAATATATTTATAATATCATAAAATATTTTTAATACTTTAAAATCATATTTATATGATTTTTAAACAATTAAATTAAATATCCGATAATGAGTATTAATATTAAAATATTAATATCTTCATAAAATAATATCAGAAGTTATCTTTTATAACTTAAAATATTTTTATAACACTTAAATCATTTTTATATGATTTTTAAATCATTAATTCTATTTTTCTATAATTTATTTAATAGATTTAGTAAATAAATTAATTACCATTAATATTAATTTATTAATATAATTTCTTACAAAATATTAAAAGTCATTAAAAATAACTTAAAATATTTTCTCATAACATAATATAATTTTTCATGATTTTTCATGTATTAAAATTATTTTAAAATAATTTATTTAATATTATAATTAAATAAATTAAATACCATTTATATTTTAAAAATTAAATATTTTTGAAATATATTCAAAATTATTAAAAACCCATTTTTAGAATTTAAAATAATTTTTAGGTATTTATTTTTTATTTTTAATAATTAAAAACTATTTTTATCTATTTATTAAATAAAATAATTATTTTTTCCAAAAATAAGTGTCGCCTAAAGGCATTAGGCGATAAAAACCATGGCTAATGGTGTTCTTGGTGCATGCCCAGTGTTAGTTTGTGCCCTAAAGGCCAATTATTTGATATAATTGCTTAACATTTCGATATTATGTTTGATTGAATGAATGAATGATTTTATTATGATTTTATTTACTGCGTTATATAAATTTTAACATAATAAAAATCCTTAGAATAGTGATACAAATTATATAGTTTCAAGTATGTGACTTTAACATGAGATTATATAATTATAATTAGTATCATTAATATTAAATGTCCCTAGTCGAGTATCAATGTTGATGGGACAACAATGATGCATTGAGACTAGTATATGGATTGACTGATTACCAAATCTCATTGGTCATATATATGAGATATTAAGTCAATGGATAGGTACATGTTAGAGAACGATGTGCTGGACAGACCCACCATGAGAATTCTACGTGGAACAGTATGCAAAGTGTCATTAGCGATTCTCATTGTAACAATGATGTAATGGTCCTCCGACCTGAAATCACTATATTACTACACCAGAATTTATGTACTTTGATATCATCAAAGGTCACCTTTAATAGGGTGGACTATAAAGGTGATTATTGTGTACATCATGAATCGTGTGAGGAATATGAGTGATCTAGATGGAATTTAACCCTCCTATTTATTAGGGGTGATATCCATATGCCTCTTAATTGAGTAGGACTATGAAATGCATGACCATGCTCAAATAGTGATTTATTTCATATAGTCTACTCATTGATCAAGAAAAACTCAGATTAAATTATGAAGAGTATGACGCATTCCATGACTCGAGTTTAATCTAGGATATTAAAGTTAAAAGGATTAAATTACATTGAAACATTGGTCACGAAAAGGTTGCATCGAATCATCGATCTTATTATTACTTGGGTAGCAGTGATGCATTACTAGATACCGCTCACTGTTTATAATTTTATAATATAATTTTAAAATTATTGCTAACGTAATAATAACATATGTGGTCACACACATAGAACGTAATTAAAAAGGAATTAATTCCAATTGTAAAGATTTAAATATGTCAATATGATTGTAGTAATTAAATTAATAGTAATTTATATATATATATATATATATATATATATATATATATATATATATATATATATAAATTCGGATTTTATTTTAGGGTTTTGATTAATTCCTTTTAACCGCTATATATATGATATGTAGTAGCCATATTACGATAACGAATCAAAACCTAAAAAAAAAAACCCTAGCCGCTCTTAGAGAGAGACTAGAGAGAAAATTCGAAAATCCATTCCTTTGGTGGCTAGTACCGCAGCTCCCTTCAATTGTAGAATCGTGCGACGGTTCGCGTGCGTTCGTGTAGATACCGTAGAGGCGTAGTTCTTTCGGATTGCGTTAGAGATTCGAAGCGGTTTCAGAGTTTTCTATAATCGGTATAACTTCTAAACCACTAAATTATTTTTGTTTCACATGGATCCTGTGTTGGGTTTCAGCAATTGCTTTATAAATTTTTATATTCCGTTGTGCGATTCTGTGACGAAACCCTACACCCAGATCTTCATACCCGGTTAACAAGGTACCTAGTTTGACCAGCGAAATTTCTTTGATCCTTAAGTTTCTGAACTCGATTATGTGTTAAGGTTATAGTATTGATGCAATAATACAACCCAAAACAAACATCATGACTTATATATATCAAAGTAGAGAGATCTGGGTACTCAAAAACCTTGTTAGTCCTGTTCTTCATTTTCTGGGTTTCCAAGAAATGAAGAACAACATATTAATCTAGTTCGGAAGCCTTGAATCTAGCGTTCTGGACTTTGTCAGTGTAATCTTAAGGTTCAATCGTGTAGTAGTCATGTGAGGGTCCAATTATCATGTACTATATCAGTCTAAATACATCACAAACACAAGATTTAAGTCGGTCAAACGTTGCCAAAAAAATTGCTCTTGAAGATTCTGGGTTTTCCAGAAATGGAACCCAGGCAGGTGGTCAACCTATGTTTGACCGTGATTAAATTTTGATTATGTTGTTATTCTAGGCGATCTAATAGCATGAATTTGTAGTTCACATACCATACTACAACATAACAACAACAACTTGGCCAAACTAACAAACAACAGCAAGATTCATGGCCAAAAAAAACTTGTCAGACGAAATCTAGAAATTCTGGGCTGCCCAGATTTCAGTTTTCGTGGTCGGTCAACTGACTTTGACCACTCATAACTTCTAATCTACACATGATCTGAACCTGTTTCCAGTTTCAGATCATAGTCCACCTAACATAGAACACATTTATAACATAAAACATAACAAATCAAAAACAGATAAAGATCTATGGGTCCTGACTGTCGGGCCATATTTCAACATTTTTCTAGATTTCTAAAATCATCAATTTCGAGCATTTTGATGTTATGGATCTGAGATTTAACAACCCAGATCACTAAAAGAAATCTTATTACACAACATTAAATAACAAATCATAACATCTAACATCAAATCTAAGAATTTCAAAAATTAGGGTTTATACATCCTTTAATGCTTTGATCTTTATTCTAACTCTTGGAGTCTGATCTTGATAAGCTATGGTTTGATATTGACTTATCTCATCACTCATTATCACTCTTAGTCCCGAATTTTAGAGGGAAAAAAGAGGTTGGCTAACTTACTAGGTAATGTAAGAGACTTTCTCTTATTTTATTTAGTTTTGATTTTGATTCAATGCATAATGCTGGCAATTGATGACTGATTGCTGGATATAAAAGTTATAGAGAGTTGTTAGAGTTGGTGGCCAACTCTTTTGGCAATGTTTGCAAGCTATCACTTAAATAATGTAATAAGGGTATAATGGACATTTATCTAGCAAATTTAATGACAAATTGGTCTTTGATCCAACCCTTAGGGTTTAACCCTTAGGGTTAAAACCAAAGGTTTTAAAAATCTAAATTTCTAGAATTTCTAATTTAGGTTTTTAAAATAGAAAAAATTAAAATTTCTAAATTATAATTAGGATTCTATAATTATATTAAGATTTTCTAATCATAAATTCAATCTTGCTAATTAGGATTATTATTTCCTAATTAAAAATTCCTAATTTAACAATTAGGGTCAAAATTGCACATTAGTGTTTATAACCCAAGAATTAGGGTTTTAAATAGAAAATAATCTCTCTAATTTAGAAATTAGATTTCCTAATTAGTTTAGGATTTTCTAATTACTTATAACTTAAAAATTAGGATTAATGTTTCCTAATTAACATTAAAATTATTGCACTAACAATCAGGTTTTTCCTAATTATAAATTAGGGTTTTTAAACCAGAAATTAGGGTTTTCTTAATCAATTAGGGTTATCCCTAATTAGGTTATCATTAATAACGATTAAACTTTATACCAGTATTTGCATTCCCAAACTAGGGTTTTAAATTTCTAAATTAGGATTTCGAATTCTCGGAACCTAAATTAGGGTTTCAGAACCGGTTTCTAGGGTTTCTTATCCATTGCTAGGGTTTTCTATCTGAACGTTGACGTTCTTAATATATACTTCGGGTTTGACACTGATAAAATTTATCTGGTCAAATCTTAACCCTTAACCACATTCTGAACACATAAATGACCATATACACAGAACATATTCACGTATACACTTAATCCTGAATAATTTACCAAAATCTTTCACAGAATTTTGAAATCCTCCAAATTCCTTCCCAAAAATATCAAACACATACACTTATTTTCTATCTAGGTTCTAATATTAAACCTTAAATCAATCAATTATGATTTAAAAAATTTCTAAATTATCGGGTTGTCACACGTCCTCAACGTCCGGTACATCAACCCGGACAGGACGAATCACCGCCTCCATCAAGCGACGAGGATGTATGATTGAACGGGGTCGAGGCACTTCAGAAGCCCTCCTCCGCACACGTGAATTGGTCCTGCGGGAACTACTCGGCTGATCCAGATCCATAATATCTGGATACAAATCTCCAAATCACCTCAGAAAGGGTGTGATAAATTCTAACCTGGAACTTTTCAAATGTATTTTTATGACTACGTACATGCATGCATTACTTTAACATACGCCTACAGTAGAGTTAAAAATGCATGTCTACCCAATGCTTAGGCTCTTGAAATTTTTTTGCCAGAGTCTCCTTCGTAAAAAGGACTATCCACATGTGCATAGGCGTGACTTGGTGGCCATTCAATAGCATACCTACCCACAGTCATAAATATCCTATATGCATAAGCATGTCAAAATCATAATCCATGATGGTAGATTAATTACCCGGATTACTTTGCTTTATTACCTTTGCTCATTTGTCCTCAAATAGGATAAGAAATAACAGAAATAAGGTACCAATTTGACTGTTTCAAAAGTCAAATTTTTTCACATCATTATGTTCAGAATAGTTTAATACTGACATTTAATATGTTGAATATTTTTTATCAAGTCATATAGGCATGCATATTCACTACTATGTGTTTAGACGCATCTCATATGATAACTCATTTTTTAACGGATGAAAATTGGAAAAGAAGACATGCATACGTTACCAGGATAGTGTGAAACACTTGTACGATGAGAGAATATGCAGAAAGCTGCCTGAACTCAGTAGATCTGAAGAAGAGCTCTCGGATTCTCTGTGTGGCGCGATATAAAAATAACTTCTGAAAGCAAGAGGCCACTTAAGGCCACCCACGGTTGGCCGTAGGTGTACCTGTGGCTACCCTAGGTGGGTCCCACCCCTCCGGCTCGGTCCAATTCGAGTTGCAAAAGAGGTCTCACAAGTTGAAACAGTCAAATCAGGAAAAAAGATTCTACGCGATTGAGCGGAAAAGCTGGAAATCTAGGTTCTTACAGACCAAACAATGGGTTTTTCTATCACTCATTGGTATTCTACCAAACACAGAGTTCACTATACCGATGATCACAATTGTTGCAAACTACAATCGGCAATACCTCATAAGGGTCCGATGCCGTCAGTACAGAGTCGTAACTCTAAAAACCTCTCCCCAACGGGGATTTCATACATCATTAGTCTTTGAAGCACATTTCAATGAAGGTCAAGCAACCTTGACAGTCTTCAGCCGCTGGCAAGTAAATCCAATGAAGTGTCGGAAGCCATCCGATGATTTCACTTCAACGAAGGTCAAGCAGCCTTGACATCACCAACCGTTGGCAATTAAACCCAACGAAGCATCAGAGATGGTCCGATGGTGGTATCTGGGGATACACACGTCAGCAAGAGTAAGGCAACCCTGACAACATAGATTGTTGGCAATAACTCCAACATACCACTTGAAGGACCTGGCAATAAAAACCAGGGAAGGCCATCCTCATTGGGAAAGACCGATGATGGAATCCGTTATACACAATTTTCATCAAACAAATTCTCATTTCCCCAGAGTCTCTTGCACATGAGAGGACCATCTATGGTGAAAATTTATTTCAAGGATTAAGTACTTTGGTGATAACCCCAGCGCTAACATCCTGGTATTTCCTGAGAACTTTGGAGCACACATCCAAGTAGTTCATCGGATACATCAATCGTAACTCCAGTCCCCATCAGAAGTTATGAGTGCAAACAATCATCACATCCCGTTGGAAAATAGTCCGACAAACCGCATACATTTGCATCATGTTGCAGTACATTACATCATGAATATCTTGTCATGTTTCAAGTGTCTAGTGTTCTTTATCCTATCCATGCCATTACATTGCATGAATATGATAAAGAGGGGCATCTATAGACACTCGAAAATTTTTGCAGTCCTGTTACTAACCTTGCAGGAGGGCAAAGTTGTCTTCTAGAGATAACCCTGGAAGTCAATTCAGTTGTAGTCCCAGAGATAACCCCGGGATACTCAGTTTGCCATCTCGGATAAAACCCTGAGATATTCAGTCTAAGCCTGGAGACAACCCTGGGATACTCAGTCTTTACCATCTCGGAGACAACCCTGAAATAGTCAATTCCAACCCCGGAGACATTCCCGGGAGTTTCAGTTTCAACTTTGGAGATAACCCCGAGGAAAGCAGTTCCAGTCCGGAGACAACCCCGAAATTCTCAGTTCTATTTTGGAGACAACCTCGAGATACTCAGTTCCATCCCGGAGACAACTCTGGGAGATACAGTTCAAACCTCGGAGACAATCCCAAGGCATGCAGTTGCAGTTCCAAAGATAACCCCGAAAATGCTTGTTTCAAACCCTTGCGATTAGCTTTAACCTCGGTGATAGCCCCGAGGCACTCAATTTCCAAGCCCGGAGATAACCCCGGGAAGACATGCATACCTCAGAGACAACCCTGAGGACAGTCAGTGTAAGACCCCGAATTTTATAAAATAAAAGTATTCAATTTTTCTTATAATTATTATTCAGTAAATGGTTAAATTGATAAAAGTTTAAAGTTAAGGGTGATATATATAAAATTTTCAAAATACGCAAGTAGT
Source organism: Panax notoginseng (assembly GCA_016801055.1). Taxonomy (NCBI): domain Eukaryota; kingdom Viridiplantae; phylum Streptophyta; class Magnoliopsida; order Apiales; family Araliaceae; genus Panax; species Panax notoginseng. Next base: position 173,145,059 of record CM029013.1, read on the forward strand.
GATAAAATATTCATTATTGTCGGGGAATATTCGTTTGGTCGTAGAATATTCTCTCTATCGGGGAATATTCGTACGACGGCGCAACAATTTGTGGGCCCCATAACGGAAAACGGTCGAATGAAGAAAACGAGAAGTTTGAGTTTTTATAAATAACGGTAAAAGTTTTACTGTTAACTGTTAGATGTTAGAATACTCGGTGGTTAAAATACAGTAATACGCGTGGTTGCACAATAGCACATGGTATTGCACAGTATTGATGAATTATTGATCCTTACGTAAGAAGGCACTACTCAATAATTGTTACAGTAATTACTGTTCAATATATTATTTTATTGATTCAATAATTGCTACGTTGATATTTTATATTATTGTTGTTTCAATAATTGTCACTGCACAGTATTTTCTATTATCAGATCAATAATTCATATTATTTGAATAATATTATTAGATAGCATTATTGGCAATGTCTAAGGAAGTTCTGTCTAAGGAGAGGTTTGATCACCTAATTGCGCACCAATAAGGAGAAATCCTTATCGGAAAGCCCCCACTTTCTTGACCTGGTTGTCATAATTGTGATTCTGTAATATTATTTGTGAATAATTAATTATTGATTTATATGATAAGAAAATATTTATTTGATGTTGATATAAATGATGGATTTATTTATGTGGTTATAAATGAAAGAATTAATGCTGAGGTATTTTTTCAGTATTTTGTCATAATGAAGGCATTAAAAATCAAATTAGTATTCTTAAAGCTCTACTGCGTGAGTTATAATTTTAATCCGACCGTTAGATCGTTGTTATTTTTGGATATGTTATACATATATAAGTTGAGTATATGTCCACAAAATTTGAACCGTTAAAAATTAACGCATGATTTGTTATGAATTTAAAAAGGTGTTAAAAATCATCCGTTTGTGGATTTCAGATATTTTCTGTCTGAAATTTGTAGAAACTTAAAGCTACAAAGTTGTAGAGAATTCAATTTCGTGTGGAATGGACATAAAATTTGTATTTTTCTGATAAAAAGGTTATTTAATATGAATTATTGAAGTTTCAGAAATTAAAATATTTTTATTAAAATATTGGCTGGGACCCACTTTTGTTTTATTTTGAAAACATGTGCTGAATTGGATTTTCAAAGGTGATGGGCTGCCATTTTGTCAAACTGGCATGCGTATAAAATTTTATTTAATATTTTATTATTTAGTCTCCTTTGACGTTCTAGCATTTTTCTATAAAGAGGCGCTTAAGTTAGAATTGAAAATCACACCAGAAATAAGTTTTCTTTCTCTCTATATTATCGAGCATATTTTTGTGAGTATTTAGATACTTTGAGAGTTACTATTCAGTACAATTTTTCTTCGACTTTACATCCGATATTCCGATCAGAACTACTGTTATTTTGACGTAAGGGATGTTATTTTCTTCGTAAATGATATTATTTTCTTCAATATCATTATGCTGAATTATTGATATGAGTTTTATTGTAGAATTTCTACCTTTTTGTGTCGAGGTTACTATTCATATATACGGCACTATTCACTTATACGGCACTATTCACGAATACGGCACTATTCACGAATACGGCACTATTCACCGAAAAATAAAATATTCTCTTTTTCATCCCAGATGTCTTTAATGGTTACTATCGTTGATTGTATCCATATTTTAATCTTCATTCTATACTTATTTTGTTAAAATTTTGGCTTCTATACTCCATGAAATTAGTAGAATATCATTGATATTTGCGCTTCATCCAGTATCTTTTCATGAAAATATTATTCTGAGCATTCTTGATAAGTTTTAACTTTTTCATGCTGGAGTACTATTCACGAGATTACTATTCCCGAAGTACTATCCACGGGGTACTATTCACTCAAGTACTATTCACCCGAGGTACTATTTATGATAAAAATTGATTCGTTTTCGGTCCAAATTATTTTTGGTACAATATTATTCTTGAATTTTACTCCACAAAGCAGTGTCATGTTGACAATGTGGACGTTATTGATTTCTGGATAAATTAAATTATAAATCTTTAAAAATCTATCCTTGAACTTGTTTTATTGAATTCTTATATCATTGTCATCATCCTCATGTTTATATTATGTTGAAAGTCATCTGTAGCATGTAGTGCATAGATGGACTTGGTATGATTATGACCAGAGATTATTCGCTATAATCATGACCGTAATGTTACAAATGATGTGGTAAAAGTCCTCATTGACTCGTAGTGCATTGATGGACAGTTTTTTGTATGATTATGGCCATGGATTCTCTTCGGCCAATGGTGTAAAGATGAATTATTTTATGGCATGATCATGATCGTTGATAAAACACGATTATCTTTGGCCCTTAGTGTATGGATAATTTATGGTCGTGATACTAAAGAATATCCTTGGCCCGTAGTGCAGGGATGATTCGATGATGTGGATTAATTATTAAGCTGAGTCTTAGCGATAAAATTGATGATAAATCTTTTAAATCATAGAAGATAGTAAGTTTTATGCTCTACCTAACTCTTCTAATGGATTGCTTGTTCCGCTGCAGTTAAACTTGATGTTTGTTATATTTTATCAGTTTAACACTATTGAAGGCTAACGATAAATTATTCTGCATTATCTTAGTCATAATATTTCTTACTAGGCCAGTTGAGCTCACCCTTTTTTTCACTGTTCTCTTCAGGAAATGAGAATATAGCTGGAACTAGTCGGAGAATGGATTGACGGTCCAGATGGTTGCATTAGTAGTCCTCACTATTCTGTGAAATAGTGTGATAATAATTGTATTGAGGACTTATTTTGAGTTTGAATACTGTCTAGAAGACAATATTTGTATTAAAGCTCACAGCTCATGTTGTATATTTAACTTTGTATTTAAGTTCTGTACCATATATTTGGTGACTCAGAATGGGTGATGTATACCTATTTTGGGGGCGTCACAGTTGATATCAAAGCTTAGAGATATGATCCATGACTGAGATGTAAGACAAAAACTAGGAGGGAGGAGACGGGGAATTCCTTCACTAGTATGACCTACCTAAGTTATTTGGTATTTAATTGGTCGGACAGAGTATAGGGATAATATGTTGCATGTCAATTAACCCTTGTTTTGTGGCAGTATTTGAAAATGACATCTGATAATATTGAGAATAGCAATGGAGCACAAGAGACCGTTGAGTCACCACAGATCAATACCCAGGATAATGTGCAACAGGAAGATAATAATCCTAAGGTAAACAACAACGATCAAATGATGAACGATGAAATGTTTAGAGGCTTTATGCAATTCATGCAACACCAGGCGAGAGCTGCTCCTATCCAAAATGTAGGTGGAAACACTGGAAACTCTCGGACGGTCATGCTAAATAGTTCAAGGAGCTAGGACCACCGGAGTTTATTCGAGAGCCAAAACCACTTAAGGCAGAGACGTGGATAAAGTAGATCACAAAGATATTTGATATCTTGGAATGCTCAGAGGAGCAAAAAGTTCCATTCGCCACCTTTATGTTGCGTGAAGAATCAAATCACTGGTGGGAATCTGTAAAACGTATCCAGCCTGACGCAATCAAAATGTCTTGGGAGAAGTTCCAAGAACTGTTCAACGACAAGTACTTTCCCGAAAGTGTTCGTCACATGAAAGAGGTAGAGTTCATCAAGATGGAGCAGAACAATATGACCGTGTCGCAGTACGAAGCTAAGTTTGTCGAGTTGTCCCGGTTTGTGTCTCACTTGGTTGATAATGAGGAGAGAATGACGCGGATGTTTCTAAGATGTTTAAAACTCGAGATACGTCAATACCTAATTTCTCATAAACTGTATTTGTATTCAGATGTTGTAAATAGGGCTCAGTTATTGGAGCGCGATAACAAGTCAACCCAACCAAGAGAAAGCAGCCGACAAATCGATAATACCAATGGTAGCAGTCATAGAAGCGGTGACAACAAACGTAGAGGGAATCAATATGCCAGAAATGGTAACCACTTCGGTGGTAATCATGGTTAGGATACTAGGAAATTTGAACTAAGTGAGAACAACTTCAAGAAGAGAAGGTTTAATAGTGATGGAAAGACAGCGGCACCCGTTTCCAAGGAAGAAGAACGACCACCGGTCATATGTTTCAAATGCGGACAGGAGGGACACATCCGTCCAAACTCTACGCAGCAACTCAAAGCATGTTTTAATTGCGAAAAAGAAGGTCACTTAGCTCGATTTTATCGGGTAGTGAAATCAAGTCTAGCTGGGATGGTGACGCCAAAGGATGTCTCAGACAAGTTAAAGTTGGTAGTTTAAGCAAGAGAGTTTGTCAAGAAAATCGAACGAAGCTATCACGGGTAAGTTAATCATAAACTCTTGTGAAGTTTATACCTTATTCGATATCAGTTCTACCCATTCTTTTATTTCTCCTACTTGCGCTCACCGTTTAAATTTGACCCCAGTACAAAACCCATTTCTAAAACCCTCAAATATTTCTTCACCCAAAATGAACGTAACATGCGCCAAAGACGTTGGCTCGAGCTATTGAAGATTATGACCATACCATTCAATATCATCATAGAAGAGCGAACGTGGTAGCTGACGCGTTGAGTAGAAGATCGTATGCAGTTACGACTGCGACGTTATTGACACGAAGACCCATTTCGTATGACTTACTCTAGAGACCCACGTGATGATGTTAAATATATGATTAGAACCGACTTTAATTGATAAAGTTAAAGCCGCTTAGGCTACAGACTCACAGCTGATGAATGTGAAGAAGAAGGTTCAAGAAGGCGTTATTCTAGAAGCAAGAATTGACGAAGAGAGGAAATCTCAACCTTTGATTTAATTGTTCTATTTGAAATCCTCGATCGAGTAGGAACTGTGGCCCATAGACTCGTTTTAATGCCAAGTATGTCGCGTGTTCATAATATGTTTTTTTCGTATCGATGTTACGTAAATATATGGACGACCCGAGCCACATTATTGAATTAGAACTATACGAGATAACGGAAGATTTAAAATATGAAGAGGTACCTGTTAAAATCTTAGATACGAAGAAACATATTTTACGCTCAAAGGTTAAACCTTAAGAGTTAGAATCTGACGAGGTATCCTCATCTGTTCGGCATACCAGGTACGTACGAAAATTTCGAGGGCAAAAATTTATAAGGAGGGGAGATTGTAAGACCCCGAATTTTATGAAATAAAAGTATTCAATTTTTCTTATAATTATTATTCAGTAAATGGTTAAATTGATAAAAGTTTAAAGTTAAGGGTGATATATATAAAATTTTCAAAATACGCAAGTGAAGATAAAATATTCATTGTTGTCGGGAAATATTCGTTTGGTCGTGGGATATTCTTTCTGTCGAGAAATATTCGTACGACGGCACAGCCATTTGTGGGTCCCATAATGGAAAACGGTCGGATGAAGAAAATGACAAGTTTGAGTTTTTATAAATAACGACAAAAGTTTTACCGTTAACTATTAGAATACTCGGTGGTTAAAATACAGTAATACGTGTGGTTGCACAGTAGCACACGGTATTACACAATATTGATAAATTATTGATCCTTACGTAAGAAGGCACTACTCAATAATTGTTACAGTAATTACTGTTCAATATGTTATTTTATTGATTCAATAATTGCTACGTTAATATTTTATATTATTGTTGTTTTAATAATTATCACTGCACAATATTTTCCATTATCAGATCAATAATTCATATTATTTGAATAATATTATTAGATAGTATCATTGGTAATGTCTAAGGAAGTTTTATCTAAGGAGAGGTTTGGTCACCTAATTGCGCGCCAATAAGGACAAATCCTTATCGGAAAGCCCCCTCTTTCTTGAGAACGACCAGGTTGTCATAATTGTGATTCTGTAATATTATTTGTGAATAATTAATTATTAATTTATATGATAAGGAAATATTTATTTGATCTGGATATAAATGATGGATTTATTTATGTGGTTATAAATGAAAAAATTAATGCTGAGGTATTTTTTTTTCAGTATTTTGTCAGAATGGAGGCATTAAAAATCAAATCAGTATTCTTAAAGCTCTATTGCGTGAGTTATAATTTTAATCTGACCATTGGATCGTTGTGATTTTTGGATATGTTATTCCATAAATTTTAAACCGTTAAAAATTAACGCATGATTTGTTATGAATTTTAAAAGGTGTTAAAAATCATCCGTTTGTGGATTTCAGATATTTTCTATTTGGAATTTGGAGAAACTTAAAGCTACAAAGTTGTAGGAATTCGATTTCGTGTGGAATGGACATAAAATTCGTATTTTTCTGATAAAAAGGTTATTTATTATGAATTATTGAAGTTTTGGAAATTAAAATATTTTTATTAAAATATTGGGTGGGACTCACTTTTGTTTTATTTTGAAAACATGTGCTGAATTGGATTTTCAAAGGTGATGGGCTGCCATTTTGTCAAAATGGCATGCGTATAAAATTTTAATTAATATTTTATTATTTAATCTCCTTTGGCGCTCTAGCATTTTTCTATAAATAGGCGCTTAAATTAGAATTAAAAATCACACCAGAAATATGTTTTCTTTCTCTCTATATTATCTAGCGTATTTTTGTGAGTATATAGATACTTTGAGAGTTTCTATTCAATGCAAGTTTCTTTCGGCTTTACATCCGATATTCCGATCAGAACTACTGTTATTTTGAGGTAAGTGATGTTATTTTCTTCGTATATGATATTATTTTTTTCAATATCATTTTGCTGAATTATTGATATGAGTTTTATTGTTAAATTTCTACCTTTTTGTGTCGGGGTTACTATTCACGTATACGACACTATTCACGTATACGGTACTATTCACGAATACGGCACTATTCACCGAAAAATGAAATGTTCTCTTTTTCATCCCAGATGTCTATTATGGTTACTATCATTGATTGTATCCATGTTTTGATCTTCATTTTATACTTGTTTTGTTAAAATTTTGGCTTCTATACTCCATGAAATTAGTAGAATATCCTTGATATTTGCGATTCATCCAGTATCTTTTCATAGAAATATTATTTTGAGCATTCTTGATAAGTTTTAATTTTTTCATGCTGGAGTACTATTCACGGGATTACTAATCCCGATGTACTATCCAGAAGATACTATTCACTCAAGTACTATTCACCCGGGGTACTATTCATGATAAAAATTGATTCGTTTTCGGTCCAAATTATTTTTGCACAATATTATTCTTGAATTTTACTCCACAAAGCAGTATCATATTGACAATTTGGGCGTTATTGATTTCTAGATAAATTAAATTATAAATCTTTAAAAATCTATCCTTGAACTTGTTTTTTTGAATTCTTATATCATTGTCATCATCCTCATGTTTATATTATGTTGAAAGTCATCTATGGCCTGTAGTGCATAGATGGACTTGGTATGATTATGACCAGGGATTATTCGGTATAATCATGACCGTAATGTTACTAATGATGTGGCAAAAGTCCTCATTGGCCCGTAGCGCATTGATGGACAGTTTTTGTTATGATTATGGCCAAGGGTGCAAAGATGAATTGTTTTATGGCATGATCATAACCGTTGATGAAAAAAGGATTATTTTTGGCCCGTAGTGCATGGATAATTTGTGGTCGTGATACTAAAGAATATCCTTGGCCCGTAGTGCAGGGATGATTCGATGATGTGAATTAATTATTAAGTTGAGTCTGAGCGATAAAATTGATGATAAATCTTTTAAATCATAGAAGATAGTAGGTTTTATGCTTTACCTGACTCTTCTAATGGATTACTTGTTCCGCTGCAGTTAAACTTGATGTTTGTTATATTTTATCAGTTTAACACTGTTAAAGGCTAATGATAAATTATTCTGCATTATCTTAGTTATAATATTTATTACTGGGCTAGTTGAGCTCACCCTTTCTTTCACTGTTCTCTTCAGAAAATGAGAATATAGCTGGAACTAGTCAGGGAATGGATTGACAGTCCAGATGGTTGCATTAGTTGTCCTCACTATTCTGTGAAATAATGTGATAATAATTGTATTAAGGACTTATTTTGAGTTTGAATATTGTCTAGAAGACAATATTTGCATTAAAACTCATAGCTCATGTTGTATATTTAAGTTTGTATTTAAGTTCTGTACCATGTATTTGGCGACTCAGAATGGGTGATGTATATCTATTTTGGGGGCGTTACATTCAGCACTTGCAGCAGCCCAATCTCAGAGATAACCCTGAGCAACGACTGCTAAATCAGCATAGAACAGGAGATAACCCCGGTGAGGGGCAAAATCGTCATTTTGCCACCTCGATCCCACATTCACGCCGTCTCAATATTTCAACCTACATGCTACACAGAAGTGTCCTGTAATAACCTAATATTTTCAATAAAAATAAATAAAAAAATTTGCGTATACTTTTTTTTTATTTTAAAGGTGGGGAATATGTACAAGGTAAAGTGTATGTATTTATGTGATAAATAAAATTTATTTATTACATGAATAATTTCAAATATTTTTTTTAAAAGAAGTATTGATCATTATAAATTATATTGTTATGCTTAATTTTGTAGTAAAAATATTTTTATTATTTATTTCCTATGAAAATATGATTATATATTATTTAAATAATATATGAAATGATTATTAGAATTATTATAATAACTATTTTATTATATAAATTTATTTCAGATTAATTAAGTTAATTATTTTAACTTAATTAATAATGGTATATATGAAAGTTATGTCGGATTTGGATTCAAAACCTTGATTCTACATTTTGAACAAGGAATGAGAATAATAATATTATATTAATTATATATCAGTGCTATAATTATGTATAGTATGTTTGTAATATTAATTGTGGCACAGTCTTAGTGTAATGAGATAAAACCCTAGGATTATTGGAATAAACCCTAATTTGAAACTCAAGCCGAAGTTTAAGATTGATAAGAGATTGGGTTATATGAATATTGACATGTATTATTAGATTATAATCTTAATTAGGGAAACCCTAATTATTGGAAGCCATAATTAATATTTAGAAACTCTAATTGTCAAATTAGAAACCCTAATCGCGAAATGGGAAAGCTAACTGTAATTAGTAAATTCCTAAACCTAATTTATAAGTTCTATGTAATTAGAAGACCTAAACTAATTTAGTAATCCTAATTTATAATTTTTAGAAACTAAATTTCTATTTTTGGCCTAATTAGAAATTCTAGAAAAATAAATTCAAAATTTGTGGAACCTTAGGGTCAAAACCTAAGGGTTTGCCAAGTTACCAAATGGCCATTAAAATTATAAGCCAAAGGACCAAAGTACCCCTTTTGCATTATTTTGGCTAACTTGTCAAACTTACCAAAACTTTAGTGGTTGAGCAACCCTAGCCTAGCCATGTGACTACAAAACCTACATATCAGCCAATTCACCAGCCAAATTCATTGCATACAAGCTATATATATAGATCAAGAGAGAGAAAGGTTCATTATTTAGCTCATTTATACACAAACTCTCTACCAAAACTTCTCTCTCTCTAACCCACAAAATATAGTAGTACTTCAGTCCCAAAACAAGTCCCCACTACCTCCATTAACAGATCAGTAGCATAAAATCAAGCAACATTCAAGAAAGGTATAAACCCTAGACTTAGGATCTGGTCTTGTTAGATATGTTCAAAGTTGTGTTTTAATGTTTAAGTTTGTTGTATGTAGTGTACATAGATGATCTGGGTTAGTATTTGTTAGATTCATAACATCTATAGGCTCGGATTAGATGTTTTTCAAAATCTGAAAAAAGTTGAAAATGTTGTCTGACAACAAATGTCAGGTCTCCTAGATCTCTTGTTGTTTATTGTTTTGGTGTTTTAAATGTTTGAAGTTGTTGTATGTAATGTAGGCTTGGATCTGGAACTTGAATCAAGTTCAGATCATGTACAGATTATAAGATATAGTTAGTCAAACTCAGCTAACCGAGCATGACTGAGCAATTCTGGGTAACCCAGAAATTGCCCAGATCATATCTGACAAGATATTCATGAGCATAGATCAGTCAGGTTTTTGATGCTTTGTTATAGTTATTGTATGTAAGTTGTAGTATGTTGTTTGGGCTACAAGCTTCAGCTTTTAGATCCCTAAAACATCAAACAGGTTGGATTTACTGGATGGTCAAACCAAGCAGAATGTTCACAACTTACGTTTTCTTTGGGTAACCTAGAAAACTCAAGAGCGTGACTTCTAACAGGGTTTGACCGAACAAGATCATGCTTATGTAGTTATTGTTATATGTGTTTTATGTGTTAGACTTGTACCCTTACATGTTGGCTACATACTGCAACTCTTAGATCACAAACTCATCACATGGATTGCAAGTTGTGGAAGCCCAAATATGCTTACACGAGCTGTTCTTCATTTCTGGGTAACCCATAAATGAAGAACAGCTCTGACATCTATTTTGCAAGCCCATATCTCATTCGTTTTATGTTGTATGATCATGATTGTTGTTGTATCATGCAGTGTTACATTAGTTCTACAAGATTCGATCATTAGCTAGCCTAGAAACACATTACACACTAAATTATTGATGGTCAAGCATGGTCACTCAAAACTGGCGTATGAATATTCTTGAGCCTCGGAACACCTAAGGCGACACTTATTGTCGCTAAAGGCTTTAGCAACAGACTTTTTAGTTTTAATTAAATTAATTTCTAAAAATTATTTAAAAATAGAAATTAATTTTTGAAAATTACAAAAATTATTTTAAAAATTATTTTAAGTTATAAAAATTAACTTTTAATAATTTGACATATTTTTCATAAATATTAGTATTTATTTGAATATTATTGATAATTAATTTATTTAATAAATGGATTAAATAAATTAATTAAAAATGATTTTATTATATTAAAAATTATTTTAAATGATAATAAGGTATTTACAAATATTTTAAGTTATAAAATATAACTTTTAATATTTTAAAGTAAATTTCATTAATTATTTAATATTAATGATATTAGATTTATTTAATAATTATATTAAATAAATTAGTTTAAAAATGATTTTAATATTATTTGTAAGATCCCAAATTTTATGAAATGAAAGTATTCAATTTTTATAATTATTATTTTATTTAGTAAATGGTTAAATTGATAAAAGGTTAAAGTTAAGGGTGATATTTGAAAATTTTTTAAGGTAAGTAAGTTGTCATAAAATAATCGGTGGTAAAAGTATAGTAATACGCGTGGTTGCATAGTAGCACACGGTATTGATTATTGATACTTACGTGAGAAATCACTCAGTTATACTCAATTATTGCTACAGTAATTGTTGCATCATATCTCTCATATTATTGATTCAATTATTGTCACAGTATCATCTATATAATATGTTATACTATTAAATCAATAATTGAGACGACAAAGTTATTCATACTATTATTTGCAATATTGACAATGCCTAGAAGTTCTATCAATGAGAGGTTAGATAATCTAATTGCGCGCCAATAGGGAGAAATCCTTATCGGAAAGCCCCCTCTTTCCTGTGAATGATCTGGTTGTTAAATATTGTGAGTTATAATATTAATAATGAATAAGTTCGTATTGATTAAAGATAAAATTGATAGTTCCATTGTGTGGGAATTATTAGTGTTAGTGGAAATCGACATTTATTTCGATAATAATTAATGTCTGGATGTTATATTGACCAATCGGGTAATTAATCGGATAAATGAGCAATTAATTGCTATTAATTCACATGTTTATAACTATGTATTCACATGTGTGTACTATTGATTCACAGATTTACTATTAGGGGAGTTGGTGCAAGATTGATAATACTTGCATGACTAAATTAAAAATAGAGGTATAGTTGAAGGTACTATACTGTAATTAGTTTTTCACATGATTATACAATTGAGTCACATGAATGAACTATTAATTCACATGATTTAGTATTAGGGGAGATGGTGCAAGTTTGATAATACTTGAAGGACTAAATTAAAAAAAAAGGGGGGAAGGTAATATACTGTAATATTTCGAGCCCCAAAATGTGCAATTATCGAAACTATATTTTCCTATAAATAGAAGCTCATTCTTCCTTCATTCTCAGCAATTCACTAAGACTCACAAGAGTAATTATAGAAAGAGAAGCTATCGAGGGAAAGAAGAAGAGTCGTCTGCTACTTCACTATTCCAGTATCCAGTCTTCTTCTGAGGTAAGGGGTATTATTTATTTCATATTCTGAAGAGATGTTATTTTTCGTATTCGTATGAATATTATATTCGTTCAATATTCGTAAGGAATATCATCTTTGTTCAATATTCGTAGGAATATTATTTTCGTTCAACAGTCGTAAAGGGTATTATTTCTTCGTAAATGATATTATTTCTTTTAATATCATTATGCCGGAATATTGGTACAAATTTTATTATGAAATTTCTACCTTTTTGTGTCGGGATTACTATTCACTCTATTTTTATTCACTCGAGTATTTGGGGCACTTTTCGTGCCGGAATACTATTTATGAGTTACTATTCACCGGGTTACTATTCACTCTAGTATGATTTACTCGGGTATTCGGGGTACTTTTCATGCCGGAGTACTATTCACGAGTTACTATTCATGGGTTACTATTCACCCAATTACTATTCACCTGAGTATTATTCACTCGGGTATTTGGGGTACTTTTATGCTGGGGTACTATTCACGAGGTACTATTCTCGAAGTACTATTCATAGGGAACTATTCACAGGGTACTATTCACCCAAAAAAATATATTTCTTTTTTGTTTAAATTATTTTTGATACATGAATATTATTCTTGAATTTTACTCCACAAAGTAGTATCATGTTGACAAGTTGGATATTTTTAAACTCTAGATAAATTTAAAGTCTTTACTATTTATCTTTGATTTCGTTTGATTAATGCTTATATCATTGTCATCATCCTCATGCTTATATTGTGATGAAAGTCATCTTTGGCTTACGTGCAAAGATGGACTGTTGATTATTGATTTTACAGTTGTATATATTTGGCTTACGTGCAAAGATGAACTGTTGATTGATAGCGTTTGCCCGTAGTGCAAAGATGGACAGGTGTATGACATGATCATGACCACTAGTGATAATAACGAATATCCTTGGCCCGTAGTGCATGAATAATTCGATGATGTGATTGGCAGGATCATGATCATTAGTTAACAGTTGAATGTCTTTGGCCGTAGTGCACTGACAGATAATTGATTGGTAAGATCATGACCATTGGTTTTATAGTTGAATATCTTTGGCCTGTAATGCAAAGGTAGACAACTGATTGGTATGATCACTGTTATTACATTTGAATATCTTTAGCCTTTGGGGTAAGGATATTGAGTAAACGTTCTATTAAGCCTTTGTGGCAAGGAGAAACTGTTGATTTACATTATTATAAAAATGAATTGTGAATTTAACTATAATCTTTGGTGGTTCAGGTGAAGATAGGTGATGAAAGTTCTCTTTATCTTGGGTATAACAAAGAACTGTTAATGGGTATTACATCGATAAAATTGACGATAAACTCTTAAATCATAGAAGATAGTAGATATCATGCTCTACTTGACTCTTCTAATGAATTGCTTGTTCCGCTACAGTTAAACTTGATTTTTATTGTATTTTATCAGTTTAACACTGTTGAAGGCTAATGATAATTTATTCTGTATTATCGTAGTCATAATATCTCTTACTGGGCTAGTTGAGCTCACCATTTGCTTTCATTGTTCTCTTCAGAAAATGAGAACATAGTCAGGACTAGTTGGGGAACGGAGTGATGGTCCAGGATAAGTGGCTTTAGTAGTCCTCACTATTTCTGTGAAATAGTGTGATAATAATTATAATAAGGACTTCATTGAGTGTAGATATTGTCTAGAAGACATTATTCGTTTAAAAACTCAGCTATGTTTTGTCGTATTTTTACACCACAGTTGTATTAAAGAAGTTTGTATTTGATTTCTGTACCATGTATCTGGCGACTCAAGATGGGTGATGTATACCTATTTTGGGGGCGTCACATTATTAAAATCATTTTAAAGGAAAATAAAGTGTTTAAAAATATTTTTAGTGATAAAATATAACTTTTAATATTTAAAGGTAAATTTTATTAATAATTTAATATTAATTTATTTAATAATTATATTAAATAAATAGTTTTAAAATGGTTTTATTGGATTAAAAATCATGTAAAAAGGATATAAATGTTTTAAAAATATTTTAAGTTATAATTAATGACTTTTAACATTTTGATAAATAATGCATTAATATTTAAATAATAATGGCAATTATTTAAAAACGATTTTAATTTTTTTAAAAATCATTTAAGGGTAATATTAATACTTTAAAAATATTTTAAGTTAATATAAATAACTTTAATATTTTGGCAAAGATTTCATTAGTATTTTAATATTAATTAAATATTGATGATAATAAAATTATTTAATATTTAAATCATTTTATAATGATTTCGGTGTTTGAAAAATCATGATAAATTATAATAATTGTTTAAAAATTATTATAAGTCATTTAAAAATAATATGACTGATATTTAAATTATCTAAATGAATATAGAATTATAGAATGGAGTTTTAGACTTGATAATTATCCGATAAAGCTATCGGTACACCTGTGACGGCCCCAAATCTGGGTTCTAAATCACCACGGATCTGGTATAATCATTCTATAACTATTGTGAAAGATATAAACATAAATTGTTTATATATTATATTACACACTATTTTCCCAATGTCGAGTAACATTAACTTATACACAATTCGTAACTTATTTGACTTACAACAACATTAATATACAATACTTAATTAAATTTAGCTGCACACATATACTAAAACTGGAACTATTTTTGACCTTCCCTTGTATCTGATGTATTCGTCTCAATCTGCAATGTTTATCATGATATAGCAAGGGTGATCATAAGTTTGCCCACCAAGTATACGTTTATTTGTTGATATATCATAATTGAAAGATTTTGAATAATAAGCTAGATATAATTCAACAATATAGTTATGAATTAGCACGAACAAATTTTCTGACTGAACAAGCATTTAACATGAACAAATATATCTGGACCGAATGGTAATGAAGGTGATCAGCCTTTCATACCTGACTTATACACATAATATGTACAGAGTACAATTCTATAATTCTTATACATAGCAATCAGCAATGATTAACCACAAATACAATTGAATACAACAACTCAAAGTTGAGTTAAGAAAAACTTGTCTGAACCGTTGATTACCGTTACGCATTTATATAAGCTTTGTCTAAAAACCTAATATAAATAATACCGATCTACACATTAGAATAATATCATCACAGTATTTAAAATAACCTAAACACATTATCACATAATAATATCCGTCTATAACACACATATGACCTATCCTCAAGTCAAACTTTTACAATCTGAGTCGAGTTCGGCAAAATTCTAACATCCCGACGATCTAGTCGGAAAATTTTTTTGAGTTTAAGTTCAATTAAACTCTGTCTAAACACTTAACCATTATCTAAGATAATTTATTAATAGTCAAAATATTTTTCATAAGCCTGTAATAATTTTTAAATAATTATTATCATTAATTATGATTTTTAAATCATTAATAACATATTTATATGAATTAAATACCACATAATTCATTTATCATTAATATTTATTTATTATAAAATATTAATGAAATTCATGTCATAATATTATAATATATCAAAGTATTTTTAATACCTTAAAATCATATTTATATAATTTTTAAACCGCTAAATTCATTATCTGATAATTGCTTTTAATCTTAAAATATTAATATTTTCAAGATAAAATATCAAAAGTTATATTTTATAACTTAAAATATTTTTATAACACTTAAATAATTTTTATATGATTTTTAAATCATTAATTCTATTTTATTCATAATTTATTTAATATATTTATTAAATAATTTAATTATCTTTAATATTATTTAATTAATGAAATTCCCACAAAATATTAAAAGTCATTAAAAATAACTTAAAATATTTTCTTATACCATAATATAATTTTTCATGAATTAAAATTATTTTAAAATAATTTATTTAATATTATAATTAAATATCATTTATATTCCAAAAATATTAAATATTTATGAAATATACTTAAAATAATTAAAAACTATTTTTCGGACTTTAACATAATTTTTAGGAATTTATTTTGTATTTTTAATAATTAAACATCATTTTTATCTATTTATTAATTAAAATAATTATTTTTTTAATTAAACTGTCGCTAAAGGGCGCCTATAGCGACATGATTGCCGCTATAGGTGTTCTACGTGTTCTTGAGCCCAAACCCAGAATTCATGTCAGTTAGCAAGGTGGGTAGTTTGACCGGTTCTAGATTCTTGGTTATCAAGCTTCTAATGTTATAATTTTGTTAGGATTGTAGTATGTATGTAGGACTACAACGTACAACAATTTTCATGGCAATCTAAGACTACACCTGAGTGATATGGGCTCTCAACTTTCATGTCAGAGCTGTTCTTCATTTCTAGGTTTTCCAGAAATGATGAACAGCTCAAGGGTGCTACTTTGGTCCTTTGAATCTTTACGTCCCCGGCTTTGTTAGGGTGTTTTATTGATTCATTCATGTAGTATTGATGTCAATGTATAATTGTATAACATTAGATCATAACAACAACATCACATAGGACAGATAAAGGCTGGTCAAAGTGCATGCCAAGAACTACCTTCGAAGATTTCTGGGTTTCCCATAATCTTCATCGGGGATGATGGTCAACCGCTGTTTGACCGGATATAACTTCGTTTTTGTTATGGATTTGGGTGATCTAAAGGCTTTAATATGTAGTCTTCATGTCAAGCTACAACTACAAAAAAAAAACGTGGCCAAACAACTTAAAAGCAGCAAGATTCAAGCCCTACAAAACGTTGTCAGAGTGTCTGGAAAATTCTGGTTTTGCCCAGAAATCCAACTGCGTGCTCGGTCAACGCAATTTGATTGCTCATAACTCTCAATATAATTATGATCTGGCCCTGTTTCTAGTTTCATATCATAGCCCACATGACATAGAACACATTTATAACATAAAACAACAAATATAAAAAACATATAAAGATCTAGTGGCCCTGACATTAGGTTGTCAGGCCTTATTTTTTCACTTTTCCAGATTTTTATAAACTTTAATTTCGAGCATTTAAGTGATATGGATTTAATTTTTGACAACTCAGATCATCAAATGACACCCTATAACAGAATTTTAACCAATAAACAACAACATTCAACATCAAATCAAAAGATTTCTAGGTTTAGGGTTTTTATACCTATTAGGCTTTGATTCTTGATTCTGATCCTTCGTTGCTGATCATGGAGTGTTAAGATATGATATTGACTTAACCTATAACTCCCTTTCACCCTCATTTCCGAATTTAGAGAGAGAGGATGGTCTTGGACAAGTTGGAAAATAAAGTGAGACTTTCTCTTACTTTTAATCTATATAAGTCATGATGTAGTGTATATAGCTGGCAATGTTGGCTAAAAAAATAGATATAGGCACATGGAATAGCCTTTAGTTGGTCAATAACTCACACTAGGGCAAGATTTACAAGATAACTCATAAATAATGCAATAAGGGTATGATGGTGATTTTGATTTTGATTTTAATTGCAACATGGTCTTTTGTCCCAACCCTTAGTTAACCCTTAGGGTTTGAACCCTTAGGGTTAAAACCTAAGGTTCCAAAAATAAATTTCTAGAATTTTTAATTTAGGTTTTCAAAAATATAAAAATTAATATTTCTAAATTATAATTAGCATTCGATAATTATATTAAAATTTCCTAATCATAATCCAAGCTTGCCAATTAGGGTTATTATTTCCTAATTAAAATTGCTAATTTAGCAATTAGGGTCATAATTGGTCATTAGGGTTTATAACCCACAGATTAGGGTTTTAAATAAAAAAATAATCTTTATAATTTAGAAATTAGATTTTCTAATTAGATTAAGGTTTTCTAATTATTCATAACTTGTAAATTAGGATTAATGTTTCTTAATTAACATTAAAATTACTAAATTAACCATTAGGTTTTCCCTAATTATAAATTAGGATTTCTAATCCAAAAATTAGGGTTTTCTAGATCAATTAGGGTTATCCCTAATTAGGTTATTATTAATAACGTTTAACCCTCATACTAGCATTTTCATTCCCAAATTAAGGTTTTCAACTTTCGAATAAGGGTTTTAAATTCCCGGAATCGAAATTAGGGTTTCCAGAACCGGTTTTAGGGTTTCTTATAATTCGTAAGAAATTTCTAACTGAACGTTGACGTTCTTAATATATACTTAGGGTTTGACACTGATAAAATTTATCTGGTCAAATCTTGACCCTTAACCACATTCTGAATACATAAATGACCATATACACATAACGTATTCACGTATACTTAATCCTGAATAATCCACCACAGAAATTTTAAATTCACAAAATTCCTTCTCGAAAATCTCAAATCCATTCACTTATTTTCTGTCTAGGTTTATTATTTAACCTTAATTTAATATTTTAAGAGTTTATAAATATCTAAATTCTCGGGTTGTTTCATTCGCCACTTCTTCTAAAAATTTTGTCCCTAAAATTTAGCTTACACCTTACACCATATAGCTTACACCATTCATACACATCATCACATGCTACCGAATACACCACTCACAAGAGTAAAAAGTTTCAAATTGTGCTGTGGAGTTATATAGACTATTGTTTGTCATTTTCACAAAGGTTTTATGGAAGTTCATCCGCAAACTATCATAACTTACGGACATAGTAGGTAATTAGCCCGGTATGCCCTCTACTTATTAAGTACTGCTGGCCGACTCTATTTCTTGTCACTGCCATAGGCACAAAATTTTTACCTTAGTCTTATTAGATTCCGCACCGAAATAATTTGGTTCGGGAATATTTCAAAGAACACTTAGAATTTTCATAAACGTTGGTCTTGCTGAATCGAATAGCATAGACTCGTATCAATAATTCAATTCAATCAAATTATTTAAGTGTAGCCAAACCCCGTTGCCAATTAAAATTTTTGAAAATATTTTTGAGAATGATGTCATGATGCCGTACTGTATTAACAGTCCATTTGAGGATGCCGTCATTATATGACTTTGTCATAAAACATCATACAATAGTGGAACAATGAGTGATAAATAAAAACATATTTTTATATTTCAAATCATTTGCGTCTAGCCTAAATAAGTACCATAGACTATACTTTAAAGTGTTCCAAAAATTATTACGAGTCAATATTTTTTTTTTCAAAAGCACAAAGTGCGTTTTTAGCTTGATGTCAAAATTTCGAAGTCTAGCATAGCTAGGAGTTTTGGAAAACTTATGTCTTCACTAATGATCAGTTGCTTAGTAATCTTTCTATTCCTATTATTCTTAATATTCTGTTTACACATAACTATTCCCAGTTCGTCAAACCACACTCATGAGTTCAGGAACTTTCCACAATCATATGAGTTTAAGAACTTACCCTAGTCAGACCTTTGGTGTCCATTCCCTGAGGGGTTCATAAAAATTTCATATAACTATGAGTTATGAATATACCATAAGTATGAGTTTTAAGAACTCATACTTAACCTTATATTCTCTACATATAACTTATCTATTTGTTATATACATGAGAAAGGAATCACCCTTTTAACATGCAAATAGCAAATAGCGTGACACAAATATTTCAATGATTATCAATGTCAGAAACTAAGTTGTTGTTACACCAAGTACAATTCAACTCCCATGCGAAGAATCATACAACTCAGCTGCTGACATGAGTCCTCAATTAAAATCCCCACTTAATCTTAACTCCATTCTCTATACGAATTTCATTCAACTCGTATTTATAATCCTTTTCTGAATCTGTACCAATTCATAGTGCAACTTTCACACAATATTCTTGCCATAAACTTTTCAATCATTCTCTTGATCCTTCTCCATACTATAACCTTATCCGATCATGGGGTGATCTCATCGTATATATTACGATTCATTTTTATTTCCTGATCGTTTTGCTTTTCGATCTTCTATCACTGCACTATTAGTCTTTTAGACTCTATCTATTCACCACTACTGTTCAACTTTATTATCAGAGTTAGGAAACTCTGTATCTTATAACTTGCCGAGATTCGTCTTTGAATCTTACCGAGTAACTAACTCTATGTGAGTTAGATCTTATCCTAATCACTGCGGTTATTGGTCTCAGGTATTGCTACCTAAGGTTCATAACCAACAGCTTTGATACCAACTGTGACGGCCCTAAATCACAACGGATCTGGTACAATCATTCTACAACTATTGCGAAAGATATAAACATAAATTGTTTATACATTACATTACACACTATTTTCCCAAGGTCGAGTAACCTTAACTTATACACAAATTATAAATTATTTGACTTACAACAACATTAATATACAATACTTATACAAATTTAGCTGTACACATATACTAAAATTGGAAATATCTTTGACCTTCCCTTGTATCTGATGTATTCGTCTCAATTTATAATGTTTATCATGATATAGCAAGGGTGAGCATAAATTTGCCCAGCAAGTATAAGTTTATTTGAGTATATATCATGATTGAAAGAGTTTGAATAATAAGCTGGCTATAATTCAACAATATAGTTGTGAATTAGCACGAACAAATTTTTTGACTGAACAAGCATTTAACATGAACAAATATATCTTGACCGAATGGAAATGAAGGTGATCAACCTTTCATACCTGACTTATACACGCAATATGAACATAGTACAATTCTATAATTCTTATACATAGCAATCAGCAATGATTAACCACAAATACATTTGAATACAACAACTCAAAGTAGAAATAAGAAAATCTTGCCTGAACCGTTGATTACCGTTACGCATTTATATAAGCTTTGTCTGAAAGCCTAATATAAATAATACCTATCTACATTAGAATAATATCATCATAGTATTTAAAATAACCTAAACACATTATCATATAATCCTATCCGTCTATAATACACATACAACCTATCCTCAAGTCAAACTTTTACAATCTAAGTCGAGTTCGGCAAAATTCTAACATCCCGGCGATCTAGTCGGACAAAATTTTTGAGTTTAAGTTCAATTAAACTCTGTCTAAACACTTAACCATTATCTAAGATATTTATTAATAGTCAAAACATTTTTCATAAGCATGTAATAATTTTTAGATAATTATTTTCATTTATTATGATTTTTCAATCATTAATAACGTATTTATATGAATTAAATACCACAGAATTCCTTTATCATTAATATTTATTTATTACTCTCTCCATCCCAAATTATCTGTTTTTTTAGAGTTTCACACACATACCAATATGTGTGATAAAAATACTAAAATACCCTTATGTGCTGACGTTTTTATTTTCTGCCCATGAATCCTTATTGGTGGGAATATGAAAAGATGCTTAAAAAAGAGGTGAGACGTGAATGAGAGTAATGACTATCATTAATTAGGGTAAAGGGGCAAACTTAGAAAATAAAGGGATAAAATGCTTTGAAATCTTGAAAAAATAGATATTGTGGGATAATTTTTTTTTGTTAAAACAGTAGATAATTTGGGACAGATGGAGTATCAAATATTAATGAAATTCATGTCATAATATTATAATATATTTATAGTATACCAAAGTATTTTTAATACCTTAAAATCATATTTATATAATTTTTAAACCGCTAAATCCATTATCCGATAATTGCTTTTAATATTAAAATATTAATATTTTCATGACAAATATCAAAAGTTATATTTTATAACTTAAAATATTTCTATAACGCTTAAATCATTTTTATATAATTTTTAAATCATTAATTCTATTTTTCCATAATTTATTTAATATATTTAATAAATAAGTTAATTATCATTAATATTATTTAATTAATGAAATTCCCCACAAAATATTAAAAGTCATTAAAAATAACTTAAAATATTTTCTTATACTATAATATAATTTTTCATGCTTTTTCATGAGTTAAAATAATTTTTAAATAATTTATTTAATATTATAATTAAATATCATTTATATTCCAAAAATATTAAATATTTATGAAATATACTTAAAATAATTAAAAACTATTTTTTGAACTTTAAAATAAATTTTAGGAATTTATTTTGTATTTTTAATAATTAAACATCATTTTTATCTATTTATTAATTAAAATAATTATTTTTCTAATTAAACTGTCGCTAAAGGGTGCCTATAGCGACAGAAGTGTCGCTATAGGTGTTCTTCGTGTTCTTGAGCCCAAACCCAGAATTCATGTCAGTTAGCAAGGTGGGTAGTTTGACCGGTTCTAGATTCTTGGTTATCAAGCTTCTAATGTTATAATTTTGTTAAGATTGTAGTATGTATGTAGGACTACAACGTACAACAATTTTCATGGCAATCTAACACTACAACTGAGTGATATGGGCTCTCAACTTTCATGTCAGAGCTGTTCTTCATTTATGGGTTTTCCAAAAATGATGAACAGCTCAAGGGTGCTACTTTGGTCCTTTGAATCTTTACGTCCCCGGCTTTGTTAGGGTGTTTTATTGATTCATTCATGTAGTATTGATGTCAGTGTATAATTGTATAACATTAGATCATAACAACAACATCACATAGGATAGATAAAGGCTGGTCAAAGTGCATGCCAAGAACTACCTTTGAAGATTTCTGGGTTTCCCAAAATCTTCATTCGGGATGATGGTCAACCACTGTTTGACCGACTATAACTTCGTTTCTGTTGTGGATCTGGGTGATCTAAAGGCTTTAATATGCAGTCTTCATGTCAGGCTACAACTACAAAATAAAAACGTGGCCAAACAACTTAAAAACAACAAGATTCAAGCCTTACAAAATGTTGTCAGAGTTTCTGGAAAATTCTGGGTTTGCCTAGAAATCCAACTATGTGCTCGGTCAACGCAGTTTGACGGCTCATAACTCTCAATATATTTATGATCTGACCCTGTTTCTAGTTTCATATCATAGCCCACATGACATAGAACACATTTATAACATAAAACAACAAATATAAAAAACATATAAAGATCTAGTGGCCCTGACATTAGGCTGCAGGCCTTATTTTTCCACTTTTCCAGATTTTTATAAACTTTAATTTCGAGCATCTAAATGACATGGATCTAAGTTTTTAAAAATCAGATCATCAAATGACACCCTCTAACATAATTTTAACCAATAAACAACAACATTCAACATCAAATCAAAAGATTTCTAGGTTTAGGGTTTTTATACCTATTAGGCTTTGATTCTTGAATCTGATCCTTCGTTGCTGATCATGGAGTGTTAAGATATGATATTGACTTAACCTATAACTCCCTTTCACCCTCATTTCCGAATTTAGAGAGAGAGGATGGTCTTGGACAAGTTGGAAAATAAAGTGAGACTTTCTCTTACTTTTAATCTATATAAGTCATGATGTAGTGTATATGGCTGGCAATGTTGGCTGAAAAAATAGATATAGGCACATGGAATAGCCTTTAGTTGGTCAACAACTCACACTAGGGCAAGATTTACAAGTTAACTCATAAATAATGCAATAAGGGTATGTTGGTCATTTTGATTTTTATTTTAATGGCAACATGATCTTTTGTCCCAACCCTTAGGGTTTAACCCTTAAGGTTTGAACCCTTAGGGTTAAAACCTAAGGTTCTAAAAATAAATTTCTAGAATTTTTAATTTAGGTTTTCAAAAATATAAAAATTAATATTTCGAAATTATAATTAGGATTCGATAATTATATTAAAATATCCTTATCATATTCCAAGCTTGCCAATTAGGGTTATTATTTCCTAATTAAAATTGCTAATTTAACAATTAGGGTCATAATTGGCCATTAGGGTTTATAACCCACGAATTAGGGTTTTAAATAGAAAAATAATCTTTTTAATTTAGAAATTAGATTTCCTAATTAGATTAGGGTTTTCTAATTATTCATAACTTGAAAATTAGGATTAATGTTTCCTAGTTAACATTAAAATTATTAAATTAACCATTAGGTTTCTTCTAATTATAAACTAGGGTTTCTAATCCAGAAATTAGGATTTTCTAGATCAATCAGGGTTATCCCTAATTAGGTTATTATTATTAACGTTTAACCCTCATACTAGCATTTTTATTCCCAAATTAAGGTTTTCAACTTCCGAATTAGGGTTTTAAATTCTCGAAATCGAAATTAGGGTTTCCAGAACCAGTTTTAGGGTTTTTTATAATTCGTAAGAATTTTCTAACTGAACTTTGACGTTCTTAATATATACTTAGGGTTTGACACTGATAAATGACCATATACACAGAACGTATTCACGTATACACTTAATCCTGAATAATCTACCACAGAAATTTTAAATTCACAAAATTCTTTCTCGGAAATCTCAAATCCATTCACTTATATTATGTTTAGGTTTATTATTTAACCTTAATTTAATATTTTAAGATTTTATAAATATCCAAATTCTCGGGTTGTCACAACACCGAAATGTTTCAGAAATTAATCTGGACTTAGATAGTTTGACTAGATACGTGTTTGTTTGTGATCCCATAACTGCTAAACATATATAACAATGTGATTAGGTTATGTGCTGACTGCAAATAGTAGTACTATGTCTTACGATATGTTATTCTAATCAACAAAATAATCTTATGAATGATAGGTCTCAGTATAAAAGATAAAACTAAGTTGCGTAATTATAAGCAGCAGCTCAGGCAAGTATCCTACCCTTTACACTTATTTTATGCAATGGACATGAGTAAGAAAGTTTCAGAATTATATTATTATTGTGCTAGATTATTAACTCTATTGTTATTGAATATGTATCCAATCATTTGTATTTATACAAGTTCTTAAATTATTCGATCATTGTTTATCAATACAGTATTATTGTACAATCCAAATATTTATTTTGTTCGTTAATTTCTAAGTATGGTTATACAAGTGTCCTCACTTGGATAATTATTTTATATGTTGATACATACTTATTGATTTCCAGTATGTATACCTTAACTAAAAAGTCGTCTAAGCTATTTGTCTTGGCTAGACGCAGATTTAAAAATATCTTTAAACAGGATAGAACCTTATTGCTATCCAACCGAATTATTTTGGTTCGGATTCCAGACTAAGTATGAACATCCCGAACATGGGAAACTTTTGTCCACCTAAGGCGGATATGTTGGACGAAAATATCGTTCGAACATGTAGTATTGATCAGTACAAGGCATAACGGGCTGATCACCCCCCGTGCCTGTAAGTTAGGACGGTTTGCAGATGAAGTTCTGTTAAACCTTATCGAAAACTGAAAACAAAGTTCATAGTCTGTCGACTGTTCACCAATTATAGTCAATACGTAGTTTTAAAAATTTGAGATAGAATTGTTACGTTGTTTAGTGTTGCTTCAGCTTACTTCACAACTGTTGATTCATTGTAGAAGTTCCATTTACAGAAAATATTTACTTCGTTTAGCTAATGCTTATTGTTTACTATTACTTGCTGGGCAATCAAATGCTCATTCTTGCTTAATTTAAATATTTTCAGTTAAGTGTGATCAACCAGAAGGCTCTGCCAAGAACAAAGGAAAAGGAAAGGTTATAGAATAAGTTCTACGCTATCCTATGTAATATTTAGACTTTAGTAAGACAATGATATTTATTATTATCATGTAATGTAATGTATTAAAGGTTGGAACCCTAGGGATTTAGAAAACTCTGATATGTAAATTAAGTTTGATATCTATATTGTTGTTATTATTCCGCTCAAAGAAATGGTAATGTAGCGCCCCCAAATTCGGGTCACCAATCACCGCGGATCTGGTACACTAGTTCTAACTATTGCGGAAGATATAAACATAAATTGTCTATACATTAAACATTACACACTATCCCCAAGGTCGACAACCTTACATAAAACCTGAATCAAAAATCCTATCTAACATACAATGTTATTATAATACAATACTGTTACAAATCTAGCTACATACATAGTTCCAAGCTAAACTTGGCTTTGACTTTTCCTTGTATCCGACGTATTCGTCTTAATATGCAATGTTTATCATGATATAGCAAGGGTGAGCAACAAGTCTTCCCAGCAAGTTTAATTTCAATAAATTAAGGATATATCACGATGGAAGGATTTTGAATAATAGCTGGCTAACATTCAACAATATAATTGTGAACTAGCATGAACAAACTTTTGACTGAACAAGTATTGAACATGAACAAATATATCTGAACCGAATGGTAATGAAGGTGATCAGCCTTTCATACTTGATGAATACATGTCATACGCACATGGTGCAATTTAATAATTCTTAGACATGACCATCGGAATTGATTAACCACAAGTATAATTGAATAATACAACTCGAGGTCGAGTTAAGAAAGACTTGTCTGAACCATTGATTATCGTTACAAAATTTATAAGCTTTGCCTGACCCTAATATATAAATAATAGCATCACAATATTTAAAATAACCTAAACACATTACCACATAATCCTAATAGTTTATACATCATATAAGGCCTAGTATCAAGTCAAACTATTGCAATCTGAGTTAAATTCGGTACAATTCTGACATTCCGACGGCCTAGTCGGATAACTATCGAGCCTAATATCCATAAGACTCTGTCTAAACGCAACACAATTAATATAGACAATTAATTATTCAGTCAAAATAATTTTCATAGGCTCATAATAATTTTCAAGTAATTATTATCATTTACTATGATTTTTCAATCATTAACATCATATTTATATGATTTAAATACCACAAAATTCTTTTATCATTAATATTTATTTAATACTAAATATTAAGGAAAATCATAACATAATATTATAATATATTTATAATATATCAAAGTATTTTTAATATCTTAAAATCTTATTTATATGATTTTTAAACCTTTAAATCCATTATACGATAATTGCCATTAATATTAAATATTAATGTTCTTCATGACAAAATATCAAAAGTTATATTTTATAACTTAAAATATTTTTATAACACTTAAATTATTTTTTATATGACTTATAAATCATTAATTCTATTTTTCCATAATGTATTTAATACACTTAGTAAATAAACTAATTACCATTAATATTAATTTATTAATAAAATTCCTCACAAAATATTAAAAGTCACTAAAAATAACTTAAAATATTTTCTTATAATTTATTTAATATTATAATTAAATAAATTAAATACCATTTATATTCCAAAAATATTAAATATTTAGGAAATATGCTCAAAATAATTAAAAACTAATTTTCGGACTTTAAAATAATTTTTAGGAATTTATTATGTATTTTTAATAATTAAAAACTATTTTTTATCTATTTAATAAATAAAATAATTAATTTCCATAAATAAACTGTCACTAAAGGGCCCTATAGCGACAGAACCGTCACTATAGGTGTTCTTGGCCAAACCCAAAATATTCAAACTCATTATCAGGCTGCCTACTTTGACCAAGATTTAATCTATGGTCTAGTTGATTTATGTGCTTGTAATTGTGCTAATGTTATAGTATACATGCAATATTACAACTACAAATCGATTTCATGACCAAACTATATCACAGCTGTAAGATTTAAGCTACAGAAAATGATGTCAGACGTGTTCTTGAGTTTCTGGGCTGCCCAGAAACTCAAACAGTTCCAAGGGTCCACTTTGTGATTCAATTTGCTTGGTGCTCATGTCGTAGAACCATTACATATCCTAACATTAACTTAACAACATAACCTATTCAAGATCTGGGCCAGTCAAAGTAGTCAACAAAACTGTTCTTGAACATTTTTGGGTTTCCCATAAATGTTCTTGAGCAGTTTCGTCAACCCAAGTTTGACCAACATTAAATTCAATTTTGTTACGCATTTGGGTAATCTAAAGGTATGGATGTGTAGTCCATATGCCAGACTACAAATCCCAAGCGACAACATAATCTAAAACATTAAGCACAGTAAGGTTCATGGCCTGCAAAAGGGTTGTCAGAGTTTCTGGAAATTCTGGGTTGCCCAGAATTCCAGTTTCGTGATCGGTCAACTACGTTTGACCGTTCATAACTTGCGATCTAAACATGATATGATCCTGATTACATTTCCAGATCAAAGTCCACATGGCATACTACAGATCTATAACATAAAACACACATAACACTTAACAGGTAACAATCTAGAGGCCCTGACATATGGCTGTCAGACAGTCTTTTCAACTTTTTCCAGATTTTTGAAATATTTAATTTCTAGCATCTAGATGTTATGGATCTATGTTATAGCAACCCAGATCACTAAATGACACCTTCTAACACAACTTTAAACAACAAATCATAACATTAATACAAATCTATAAAGATTTTGAAATTTAGGGTTTATACATTATGAATGCCCAATTTTTGAATCTGATCCTAGATGTTTGATCTTGGCAAGCTAACACATGATCTTGGCTTAACTTATCACTCACTATCACTCTAAAATTTCGGATAGGAGAGAGAGAGAAGGCTTAGCTAGGTTGAAAAGTAAAGTGAGCATTTTATCTCTCTCTCAATCTTTATATAAAATGATGAAATGCTTATGGTTGATCATGTGATCAGTTGTTGGCTGATTAAAGTTGATTTCTAGACCACATGGCTAGCTTAGGGTTGGTCACCAACCACAAGTAGGGTTAGATCTACACTCCATCCCATTAAAATATTCAAAAGGGTAGTTTGGTCATTGGACTTATAAAGCTAATGGCATAAAGGTAACTTATCACAACCCTTAGGTTTTAACCCTTAGGGTTTGACCCTCAGGGTTTAACCCTAAGATTACACAAATTTAAATTATAAGATTTTCTAATTAGGTTCTGAAAATAGGAAATTAAGATTTCAAAATTATAATTAGGATTTTCTAATTATATTCAAGCTTGATAATTAAGATTGACATTTCCTTAATTAAAATTGCTAATTTAGCAATTAGGTTCTATAATTGTTCATTAGGTTTTCCAGTTAAACAATTAGGGTTTTCTAATAATCAATTAGGGCTTTCACTAATTAAATATATAACAACAATAACATAAAAACCTTGTACTTATTTTCAAACTTCCAAATTAGGGTTTTAATATTTCGAATTAGAGTTTTGGATTTCCGAAACTGAAACTAAGGTTTCCAGAACCGGTGTTAAGGTTTCTTATCAGTCGATATGATTTTCTAATTGAGCGTCGAGGTTCTTAATATAATATTAGGGTTTATTATTGATATTATTTATCTGGTCAACCCTTAACCCTTAGCTACATACTGTACACATATATGACCATATACACAAAACATATACACTTATACCCTTAACATTGTAAACCTTGACCAAAAGTTTTTAAATTCAAAAAATCCCTTCCCAAAAATGTCAATTTCATACACTTATTTTCTGTCTAGGTTTAATATTTAACCTTAATTCAATCTTTTAAAATTTTAATAAGTATCTAAATTCTCGGGTTATTACAGGTATCGTGAAGCACCGAGTTCGGGTTTCAAGTACCTGAATTTGGGGGTGTCACATGTCCTATAAGAACCATTGTTCCAATCCCGAGTGACTAGTACACAAGACAACACACCAGATGGAATTTAAAGATCTGAAGATATGGGCATGGACCCATCCTCCCGACTTCGTACAACCTATTATCCAATGTCATTGTTTAGCTCTCGACAATAGCATGTCGTAAATGGTCTTATACACCTCGATTGGATGCCCAAAATTATGTTTTGAAGGTTCAAGCGGACAACACGTTGTACGAGTGCACGTACTTCGAGATGACAGGGCCCGCGGAGCCCGGGGCACCCCGAATACTAGCAGGTACATTTGCGGCTGCCGCAGGTACACCTGCAGCTCCCCGCTCTATAAATAGAGGGCTTGGGGTGGCCATTTTGAAGGAGAAAAAGGCGAGAAAGCCCTGTCCAATTTGTTCTATACATACTATAAATTGAGTGTTTTCTCATTTCAAACACTTGTGAGCTTATACTTGGCTACTTTTTGTCGGTGGGAACCGAGTGTTCATCCATTTAAAGCTATTGAAGTCTTCTTCGACAGTCCACTATAAGCCTTCTTACATTACTTAAAGTCTTTCCTCCACTTCTTGCACACACTATTATTCACGTGGAGAGTCGTGTGTGTGTGTGTATGCTCGGGCCGTCGGTCCGTGGTTTTTATTGCTTATATATATATATATATATATATATATATATATATATATATACACATACACACACACACACACACACACACACATTCCTGTCTGGTCTGGAGTTCACTTCGTGGCCATTTATTGCTTTCATTTACATTTCGTCTAGCCTGGAGTTTACTTCGAGGTGGTTGATCGTTTATATATATATATATATATATATATATATATATATATATATATATATATATATATATATATATATATATATAACTGTTTACAGCTTTCATACAAACTGCTACATCATGTGAGCCTAGGAATCATGTGATCACATATTCAGTCTATTGAATCTAGATTCGATTCCCGTGATGTACATTTTTAGCTGTACATGGCATGTAAATTATTCACAGTGTTTGAATTTCCTTAGAAGGCTCTCATGCCCATAAGGAGTTTGGCACTGCCTTTTTATCTTATTTTCTCGAAGATGCTTCACATCTCGAAAATAAAAGCAATCAAGCCGAACACATAATAAAATGGAAGTATCAAAGACCTCAATTACTATTGAGCATAAGGGTTTGAAAAAACCTCTTTTACAAAGCGTCATTGCTATATCTTGTTAAAATTGAAATTTTATACAAAAATTCAAATCTTTTGTATATAGGTGCAAACGAGGCATAACACTACTTCCAGATAATTGCACATTGATCCACACACACACACACACATTCAGATAATGGTTTAAATTGAAAAGTGGCGGTCACCATGGTAACACGGATGTCGGGGGGTGCCTAACACCTTCCCTCCGTATAATCAAGCCCCCGGGCCCTAACGATTCTCGGTTTCACTGACCAGTGAAATAGTGTCACATCACTAGGTCAATGTGCAAACATTTTCTCTGTTAAGTTAGTGTAACCATCTAAAAATACCAACTGGCGACTCTTACAAGTCCCAATCGTTGACATATACACGTCGGACCTTTTCATAACTGGTTTTTTCAAACAAATCCCACCTAACATGAGAACACCAAAAGACAAGAACAAAAAAGGGATAAATAAAAATCCCGACGTCGACAGCTTACTTATGTCTTACTTCTGCATCTGATTTGTATATAGGGAGCCTTTGAAATGAATCCATTTGAAGGCATCCGTTGAAGCATTAATTGTATTTGACATTTCTGAGCACTGATGATGACTTTATGCAAATCTTCTGATTAGCCGTCTAGCCCACTGACGCAGCAGATTGCTATCTAACCTAACACATCAAAAGGTGTTTTTGGCTGACATATAGTACTTTCCTTAGCTTCTTCAATACGTCTCTTTGTTATATACTAAGGATGAGTATTGTGTCATTGGGATTCCCGATAGTCTTCAACGTCTATAATCCATTCCACATTTGTTGACTTTTATTCTTAAACAAATGAATAAGGCTCGATGCTTCTGATGTAGACAGATGATACACTATGATCATGATCGTGGTGTTTTGCAACATTAGTGCTTGAATCGATACTAGTAGATGAGAACACTACGATTTCACTACGATTTCTCTTAAGTACTGGTAGACTACAATCTTTGCTTGCTTAATTTGCAGACTCTACGCTTCCGAGAGCACACTATGATTCTCTAGTTGACTCGGCAGGCATTTGGACCACTATACGATTCTGGGAGAGGCCCTCCAAAGCAGACAGACTACGATTTCTCAATGTTCTACGATTCTGCCTTGGATTCTCCAATCTCTTGACTGGCTCGATAGACTACGATTCTGTTGAAACCTATCTATTACATTTCAAGACATAGATCAACCTAACAGCTTTGATCTTTTCTTCTATACATTCATTTACATAATGATAAACATTAAAGTTACCACTAAGTCCTTGTACATGTATTCCTTGAAGGACTTTACAAATAAGCATGAATATTTACTTTCAACATCAAATTTAAATATGCATTTTCCCAACACTTTGCACAGGGAGGTAGTCAGGGTACTAATAAAAAGGTGGAAATACACATACATGAACCTCAGTCTCATGAAAAAACTAACAAAACCCCTAAAATCATCAATCTCAAAGATGACCAAGAAACTAGGGACATTTGAAAGAAAGTCCAACAAATGGAAGAAACCATCCGGTCAATCAAAGGGTCTGGAACATATGAGAGTCTCAAGTACTCAGATCTTTGCATCTTTCTGGGGGCTCGTTATGTAGATAAATTTTAAGTCCCAAATTTTGAAAAATATCACGGGTTAGGAGATCCATATACTCATTTGAAAGTGTATATTGGAGAACTTGGATCCTATGCAGAAGATGAAAAGCTGAGAATACAGTTGTTCCAAAAAAGTCTAACTAGAGAAGCCAGATCATGGTACGCTAGACTTGACAACTCTAAAATCCGCAGCTGGGAAGAGCTAGCCCATGCCTTCCTAAATCAATACAGTTTCCAGTCACAAAGAACTATGTAATGGTTATAAAGAACCTGGTTCTTTAATGGATGTATTCCCATTCCTAGGTTCTTTATAACCATTACATAGTACTTTGTCATAATATCAAATAATAACAACATTCAACCTATACTATTACAAAGGCATCCTATTAATTCACCTTGGCCTTCCCTTTATCTTTTCCGGAACCTTCAGTCCGTTCGGTCTTAGTTGAATTCATATGGTTCAAGCAAGAATGAGCATAACTAGCTCAGCAAGTATGATAATTTCATTTAACAACAGGCTTGAGTCATTAAAATCGTATATCTTCAATAACTAAAATAATAGTTATGAAGTACTATTGATAATTCGAAATAGCACTTTTCTTTTCTTTAAAACGTTTCACAATGAACATCATTCAGTAAAACATCAATTTCGGTCCAAGACCTTGAGCATTTCGTTCTTTCTTTGAAAAGGACAACCCGACACCAAGTCCGTAAGTCTGGCATATCTTACGAGCACATCTAGGTGATCAGCCTATAGTACTCTATATTTTACAACACTACTTTCTTTAAACATATGTACGTTTAAGGTTTGGCAACCTCACGTGCATGTCGTTTGACGACAAAACATTTGTTTATTCATACTCAGTCTTCCTTTAAAAACCATACCAAAATAGTTTGGCAAAACTTAACAACATTTACAATGGTTCGATAGATTATAAGAAATCCATAAAACATCTTAAGTATAGCCAAAGGAATTGGCTTTGACTTCATCATGCATCAATTCATGCGTAAGGTACATGAATTACAAAACTTGTCCAAAGAATTTAGACAAGGGTCAGAATATTTGCCTTTAGCGTCTTCTACCGTATTTATACTTTTCCTTTGATTCTTTAAGGATTCTACAATACATGATCACATAATATACCACATTAGGTCGTATATAATCAAGTAAGGTCATTACTACATCTTACCCTTCTTCTCAATCTAATCATGCCTTAGATTATTTAACCTTGTTATGGTTAATTGTCTTACATTGTTCTTACATTTACGTAATCATCTGTCAACATGTAGTTGTACTATTAAGGTCATAATCATCCATAAGGATGTCATTCAAAGTTAATTAAAGTTATAAGTTATCTTTAATCAACTTATGTTCATAAGAATTCTTCTCTGCCTCCTCTCTAGTGCTGGCATTGTGGCGCCAGCTTTCTATACACAACTCGCGCTACAGCGTGGGTTTCTAGTACATATTGCTCGGTCTCGGCGTTGCGTTGCTAAACCCCTTACTCTGGGTCGCACTGCGGCGCCACTCTACAGTGGTTGCTAGTCAAGCCTGGCGTTACGGTGCCAAGGATAATGCCTTGGGTGGCGCTGCGGTTCCGGCTCTGAGACACATAAAATTTTTGACAGAAAAATTCTTATGTGATATTCCCGGGCTCATAACTTCTTCGTTATAAGTCCGAATTGGCTCGTTCAAAAGCCTTAGCTCACAAGTCACATGCTCTATGATTTTATTAGAAAATATTTCATTTCTGAATCTTTTAGCTTAGAATTCACCGATTAGTTCATTATTACAAAAATATTAAACGTTCGTGAACGTTCAAAGCTTGTTTCTTCATTATAAGTCAGAATTTGGTCATTTTCGAGTTCGCGACTCTAGAATGCCAATTGAGACTATTCTCCATCGAAAACCAACATTTTTGAGCTCAATGCTAACTTTTGACTTTCATTTAAGAATTTAACGATTTCGACGATTATCGTCTAATCTCGTAAATTTCGCCATAACTTCGTTACTTGAGATTTTTACATCGTTTAAACTGGATTCCTTCCATCATTCTAACATCCTAACCAACCATATTTCATTACATCATTTACATGAAAAATTCTTATAAGTTCTTCATTAGTTCATTACTTATAAAAGCATGAATTTGTTGCACATGGCTTATTAAGGTTTAAGTCCATTGATTACAATTCTTATCACTTCTTAGCATACATGAACTACCAATCAACACTTCTTTATCAACATACAATTGAAGAGAAGAAGATTAATGGCCTAAGGGCTATTACCTTTGATGATTAACTTGGTTCTTCTTCTTTCTTTCTTGATAAAACAAGTCTAACTCTTTCTTCTCTCTCTTAATATAAAAGCTCTCAGTTGTTGGTGTATTTTGAACAAGCAACAAATGAAATCCAAAGCTCTCTATTTGTAGGATTTTCAAAATTAGGGTAGTTTGGTCATTTGTCCAACCCACCTCCTTAAACCACCTCCTTACTATTCAAGACTTGGCCACCAAACATCTTATCTCTTGCTTGCTCTCCACCCTTGTCAACTATGACTCACCTATGGGGCCAACATGTGTTTTCCTAGGGGTTTTTCTTACCTGTTTACCTGTCGGTTCGATCCACGAATCCGGTTCTTAGTTTGGGCTTTAGGTTTAACCAACTTTGGGCCTAACATTTGGGCTTTAACATCTTTCCAATTGGGCTTGCAACATTTCTACACAAATCTTACAAATCCAATGCAATAGAATTTAAGCGTTTAACGTAAAATCCTCGTATCCCTTACGTATACTAGTTCGTATAATCTTTCATTATACATGTTATATTATCATTCGTATATACTCGTATAATACTTCGTATCATACTTGTATTCATTGCCTCGTATAATACTCGATATTATACGATCATCCTTTATTCAAATCCTTACGTTCCTTAACATTCTCAAATTAAGTACGCAGGCAAAAAACTGTGTTTGTCATACTTGAATTATTATTACATAATCCATCATCCCTTATTAATCTATCATTACGTATTTTTCAGAAGTTCAAAAATAATTCCCGAGCAGAAATGCGTGAATAGTATTTTTCAGAAAATTTCTCAAAAAACCTTTATTTTCGTCTTGAAAATTCAAACACTATAATTCTTTCATGTAGCCAGGATACTACGACATTCCGATACTTCTAGGTTATAGAATAACCTTCATCTTACTAACACATTATAATAACATATAATATAGTTTTATTCATTAATTATTTAAATAATATTATTTTACAATAAATTCGAATTTCTCGGTCGTTACAGATAGCATTCATCGATATATAGGAAGTTTCATATTATGAGAGGGTCCTAGCTGAAATGGGAAAATCGTTCTAAAAAATGATTAAACATGGAGAAATGGTTGAAATGGGGTTAAAGTCAGGAAAGATCAAAGATCTCACAACTTTAGAGGCAGTTGTTAAACACATCCAGCTTCAAAATTATGGGGCTAATCCTAGGAGAACCCATAAGAAGAAGGAAGATGATGTATCCTATCGACGTCAGGAAAATTTTCCTCTTTTCTTTGAAATTCCTCTTTTTACCCTTTATGTTATCTATGTGTTGAGTTTTATTTGAAAGGGCGAGTTTGAAAAGAGTCCGACATAAAATGTCGACGATTTAAAAATTCGGAGTCGCCAATTGGTAGTTTTGAAATAGTTGTACCAACTCAAACGAATTTGAAAAGGTTTACACAAATACCTTGAAATTTAATTATGTACACTTAGAAGGGGGGTTAAATAAGTGTAGGAACAAATAATGTCAAACTTTTGACCAAATAAAAATTCCCTTGGATATTCAATGCAGGAGGTTGGATTCTAAATCCTTATACATTAAAATGTTCAGACAAGATGTTGACTTGATTTAAAACTTTGCAAAATGCTTAATTTAGAAACTTGGCCTTTTTCCAAATGTGATTATGTGAATACAATTTGTTGAATCAGCTTTGTATTATAGATATTGAATGCAGGCTGGTGGGTGGATTACTAGTTAGCCGAATGATGAGAAAATTTAACACAATAAGTAATCACATGAACATAAGAATTTTTACGTGGTTCAACTACTACCCTTTATAATAGTAGCCTAATCCACATCCAATACCAACTAGTATTGGAGACTCACTTTTATTAAACAACTTCGATTACAATACAAGTTTCAACCACTTGAGCACCTTTGCTCCTTGTGCACCTATGCACACTCAAGAACCTATGCTTTCTTCGAACTTGATTGTAATAATACAGTAATCCAAACCAGATTACAATTCAAATTTAGATGATATTGATTTGTACGAGAAATTAAAATACAAATAGAGGTCTATTGATCAAAGTAATTAATCACTTAATAATGCAAGGCTCTAGTATGCAATGATGATCAAGAAAGATATTACCAGATTATATGCTATAAGATCACCTCGCAAATGAACCTCAGAAACTTGTTTAATACGATTGCAGTTAGTAGTAGGAAGAAGATAAAGAAGAAACACACATAACTGTTCTCTTTGTGTATCAAAGGTAATTTGTATTTCTTATTCTTCTTATCAATAGACATTGTCCTTTTATAGGCTACTCATTAAGTTACCGTTGTAAGGTTTCCTATGTCGAATGTGACCATTTGATACAAATTACACACATCATGCGTTTTGATAATTAATTAGAATAATATCCAGATTATGTGCAAATCACAGTATGAACAAATCCCTTTCTAGTCATAATGTTATGAGATATTTCGCTAAAACTATGATATATATATATATATATATATATATATATATATATATATATATATATATATATATATATATCACTGTGATTGATAAACAGATTAGCCTGATTGGGTGCCCATCACGTGATGGAAACATATTTCTTACAGGTCCCATTTTATATCCCGTATTGTTATAAGGAAATTCGATGGAATTATGTAATAATATGTATCAGTCACTTAATTTTGGAAATAAAATACTATATTGATTACCTTTCAAAACCATCCACAAATTTATTGCCATATATGATTTACCAAAAAGTGGGTCGGTGGGAGTAACCAATAGATTCCTTAGATTATGAAGCATGAGTTAAGGCAATTACTTTTAAACATTATCTACATGATCTTAGAGAATCTGTCTAACAAATTATAGTAACAATATTTCGCTTAATTTGTTAAACATTTTTAGCTCTAAATTAATATATGATCAAAAAAACTATATGTATATATGTAATGCGTATGACATAAAGCCTTGTATTGACAAGTAATTAATGCTAAGATCTTACATATATTTCTTAGGGCTCAAAGTGCCTTTCATCCTTCAAAAGATTTCAAGTCTTTATATTTTCCTCCTCGAAGTTCCTGTAATACCATTTCTTTTCTTGAAATTTCATAGAGCATGATTAGAGGAATAATATGGTTATCATCAACATATTTTAGGATGGAGTATGACATAAGTCAACATTCTTGTAACGCCCCAGAAAAATCGAATTTTTATGAGAATTAAATTTTTATTTGATTATGTGGATTAAATGAATTTAATTAATTATTTATGAGAGTAAGCTAATTGAAGGTCATTCTATGACCTAGATATGTCGGAACGACATAGTATTTTGGCTATGTGATAGAATTAAAGTGTTTGAATTTTCAAAACGAAAATAAAAGCTTTTCGAGAAATTTTTCGAAAAATAGTATTAACGCATTTCTGCTTGGGAATTATTTTTGAACTTCTGATAAATATGTAACGATAGAATATCGAGGTGAGATGGAATATCCAATAATAATTCCGTTATGGCAAACACAATTTTTCACCTGCAGAATTAAAACCTAACGGTTAGGAAAAGTGATTTCCGAGAAGGAATTGAAATACGAATAATGAATTAAAGAGTTGATCATATAATACGTAAGTATTATACGAAGTAATGAATACGAGTATGATACGAGGTATTATATTAGTATGTATGAATAATGGTATGTCTTATATATTGAATAAATATACAAGTTAGAATACGAGATTCATACATAAACTATATGTTACAAGGCTTTAAGCCAAATAAAATGGACTTGTGGATTTGTGTAGGGAGTGTAAGTCCAATAAGGATTAATGTGCAAGCCCAATGTTAAAACCCAAGTGTTTGTAATGTATAATCCAATGTGGATTAATGCAAGCCAAATTATAAGTAAGCTAATTAAACCTTAAAGACCAAACCATTAATTCAATGGGTTAGGGTGACCCATGGGGCAATCCATGATCACATGGTTGAATGTGATGACCAAGTAATTAATGTAATGGCCAAGTAAAGGAAGTAATGGGCAAGTAAACTTAATGGTTAAGTAAATGATAAGTTAAGTAATGAGCAAGTAAACTTAAATGCTAAGTAAAGTACTTATGTGTGATGAGTAAGCTTAATGACTAAGTAAATGTGGTGAACAAGTAAATAATGTGATGAGCAAGTAAAGGATAAGTTGTGTGCTAAGCAAGTTAACTTAAGGGCAAAGCAAATAATGTGGTGATCAAGTAAACTTGATGGCTAAGATGGGAATAGTAAGGAGGTGGATGGCTTAAAGACTAAACTACCCTACCCTAGCAACTACTATAAATAGCAATCTTTGGATTTCATTTGACACTTTTTCAAAAACACCAACAACTTATAGCTTATTGGTTAGAGAGAATAAGTGAGAATAAGCTAGTCTTTCACAGTTCAAGAAACAAGAAAGAGATTAAAGCTTAATCAAGTGATCTTTAAGGGTAAGATCTTAAGCCATGAATCTCTTTCTCTTCATTTGTTAGAGAAGTGAGTAGTGGTAGGATTTGCATGCTAAGAAGAAGTAAGAATGATGAATCAAAGGACTTAAGCCGTAATAAGTCATGAATAAGTCATTTAAACTTATATAAGTTATGAACTAAGGAAGTACTTATAAGAACTTGTCATATGTTATAATAATGAGGTTATTATGATAAGAAGAAGGAAGAATGTTGGTTAGAAGTCATAAACTATTATAAGTTATGAGAAAAGAATTCATGAGCAGTTTATACTTTTCTAAGTTATAAACTCACAAAGAACAAGCAAGAACTTATCATGTATATAAGTTAATGAAATATGTATGTCAAGATGTTAGTATGATGAATTGAATCCATTTGAAACGAAGAACAAATCAGATGAAACGAAGTTAAGGCGGAATTCACAAGTTTGGACGATAATCGTCGAATTCGTGAAATGCTCGGAATGGAAGTCAAATTTTGATATTGAGCTCGGGAACGTTTGTTTTCGATGGAGTATAGTGTCATTTGGCATTATAGAGTTGCGAACTCAAAAATGATCAAATTTTGACTTAGACCGAAGAAACGAGCGATGAATGTTCACAAACATTTATCGTTTTCGTTAAAATTAACTAAAAGGTGAATTTTGAGTTAACGTATTCGAAATTATAAAATTCTTGCATGAATGCGTAGAACATGTAATTTGTGAACTAACGGCATTTGAGCGAGTCAATTTGGACTTATAACGAAGAAGTTATGAGTCTGGGAAACTCACCTAAAAAGTTATCTGTCAAAAATTTTTGGGACTGAGGTCTTGCGCCGCAGCGCCTGTAACATTCTATAATTTTAAATTATTATACTAAATATTTATTGATTTATATAAATATTTAATTGATAGGTTTATTGATTGAATAATTAATTGTTTAATTTGAGTGATGTAGTTTATTTAATTATTTGTTGAATAAATCATTAAATAGTAGATATTAAATATTTATTGGCAATATTAAATATTTATCGAATTATGGCAATTGGAATTGATATGATTTAATTAATTATTTATTGCGTAATTAATTAAGGAGCTAAATAAATTAGTTGTTATGAGATTTATAATAATTAATTTAATTAATAAGCTAGAGAGCTTATAGTGGTTTTAAATAAATAATAATATTTTAAATGAGAAATTGTAGTTTAAAATATTAGTTGGTTAAATGAAATTATTATAAAAGAAATTATAATTATTTATGCGTTAAAGTAATTTAATAGATTAATGTTTTAATTGATTTATTTAATTAAATGAATGTGTGATTAATAACCTTATTATAAAGGAGTTATTAAAATAAATTAAAAGAGTTTAATTTAGTTTTGCCAAACATACCTTATTGTATAATAAGTCTTTAATCTATTAGGATTTTAGCAAACAACGTATAAGGATTAATCTATTATGTTTTAATTCAATTTACCAAACAAGGAGTAAGGATTAATAGATTATTTTTATTTAGACTAGCCAAACAAGTCTTTTGGCTTTTAAATTTTAAAACTCCTATAACTGATATATTTATATCAGTACTTATATTATATCATTAATATATGTTATTATTATTATTACGTTATAATATTATACGTAAGATAGAAGAGAGAGAAATGAGAAAAAGAGAAAACTCAGAGGAAGAAGAAGAAGAAAAGAAGAAAAAGTAAGAAGAAACTAGAGAGAATTGAGAGTTTTTATATATTTTGGAGAAAAGCTTGATAATCAAAGAGTTAGAGTCATCATCTTCTTCATAATCCAAGGTAGGCCATCTTTTCTTTTGTTAAACTCTAAAATTTTTCTTCTTCCCAAAAAGTCTCTGTGAAAAATTTTATAAACGAAATTTTGTTGTTATGATTATAATTTTCTATGATTATCAATTGTATATGTGTTTCATGAGTTATGCATGATTATATAGAGTTTAATTCATGTATGTATATATTATGAAAAATTATTTTACAGAGAATTTTATGAATGAGAATGGGGTTATTTTTAAAATGGAAATTAAGGTTTAATTGGTTGTGTTTTGATAAATTGATTGTTAGAATTACTAGAGTATGTAGAATCATAATCATGATGTGTAGAAATTTCTATTTTGATTTAATAACAAAGT
The DNA here is from genome assembly GCA_016801055.1 of Panax notoginseng. NCBI lineage: Eukaryota > Viridiplantae > Streptophyta > Magnoliopsida > Apiales > Araliaceae > Panax > Panax notoginseng. Next base: position 173,186,391 of record CM029013.1, read on the forward strand.
CACAGTGTTAATTTTCATGGAAAATATCAAAATATGGAGTTTTGCCAAAAACAATGAAATTAGATGTTGTATAATTGATGTTTATGCTAATTGATGGATAGAAACATGTTAGGAGTACTCACAATATGTTTATATGATGTCTATATGCAATTTTCATGATAATCAGTCTATTAGATTCGAGCTTTTTGGATAATTTGGCTTTTTCTTTCATGGTTGCCGAAGCTGTCAGTCGACGCTGACAGTTCACACCGCGGCGCGGCCCAGCAGTTCATTGCTGGCGCCGCAGCGCCATCACCATGACGTAAGTGACCTGCTGCACAATCACTGCGCCGCAGCGCCGGCTCGTAGTATAATCGCTGAGCCGCAGCGCCGACTCAGCGCCGCAGCGCGAGCCACAGTACAAACTGTGGCGCCGCGGCGCGGCTTGGCAGAACTGTCTGACAGTTTTGTTTAAATGTACAAAACTTGAAAATAAATGTTATGTAATTATTATAATAATGTTAAATGATAATTTCAGTATTATTAGACTATGAAATACCATGTTATTAAGTATTATCTACTTGAAATATAATTGATTATGTGAATGGGTAATTCAACCCATATGAGGAATGTAATTGTTTATATAAATGTACAATGTTGGTTAGGACTAATTATGTCAATATGACATATGTTTAGGGTATCAATTCAAGTGGTAAAAGTGTAGCTTGTGCTAAAGGCAAGTTTCCTAAACCTACCTTTTACATTGAGCAAATTTCCTAAACCTACCTTTTACATTGAGCAAGTTTCTAAGTCTTAACTTTTGATATTTAGCAAGTTCCTTATTGTATAAGTTTTGTAATCATTGGTGTTATCGAACTAATTATTGTTTCAATTTCGATTATCATATAATGGTGTAAATTTATTTGGAGCAAGTTATTCTTGTACTTAATTTGTGGTTTAGCATGTACAATTATATACATGTTGTGGATGTTTATTATTCAATTAACCTTGTCTTATTATTGTTCAAGCAAGGTAGGTTATAATTATTCAAATTGTATGCTATTAGATTATCCCTAAAGCACGATGTCAATCTATAAACATCAATTAAACTATGATTATTCCATAGTATACAGTTATGTCGTTTGTAATCAACTAAACCTTAGTTGATTACCGTTGAATTCTAAATTACCCCATGATGTATCCAAACCAAACTCACTTTGGTACGGACTTGTATTCTAAATACTGAGAAGAACAACTCTTTTATAAGAGGTTACGCTTAGCGTTGAAATGATTGTGCACAATACATTGTACGAAGGGTTGATCCCCCTAAGTACGTGAAGTCCTTATAGTCTTATGACTGTTAAAGTTTAAGTTGAAAGATTACTTATAACTGTGGACATGATTCGTGGTCATTAGACCCTCAGTAAAGGTTAAAGCTTTCCAAAAGTTAATAGAATATATTGTTAAATTCTATTGAGCTTAATGTTGACAAATGATGTAAAAGTTACTGATTTAATTATTGTTATTTCAAGTGGGCCTTGTTTGCTCACTCTTGCCTGTAAAATTTCTTACAGCTAAGGTTGAAACTGGTGGTGTGCCTAGTACCAGTAAAGGGAAAGGAAAGACGAAGCAATGCTGAAGACTTGTAATAGTTGAATAGTTTATTTTCAGACTTGGTTTAAAGATTGTAATGAAATTTATTTTATTTTTTCCGCATGAATGATTGTTTGTAAATGTTAGTTAACCTGGGAGATTTATTTAAGTTTAATCCTGTATGGACAGGTTTTGTTATTCAATTTTATTATAATTGGGTAGTTAGAAATGAATGTTTTGATTACGTGAACACCAAACCCTGAGGAAATGAAGTACCGGGATTTGGGAAAGTACCGGGATTTGGGGATGTCACAGCGCCAGACAAAGCCTTATAAGTCATGTCGCACCACCAGAAATGGCTGTGAGCTACTGAAGTCTCAAGCCGAAATGTGGTCGAATGCACTAGGCATGGCGCCGCAGCGCCAAGGCCGAGTTTTAGAAATTACTGACTTGCGCCGCAGCGCGGCATAGAGAAGGGAAGCTGTGACACCCCCAAATCCTGGTACTTCATTTCCTCAAGATTTGGTGTTCACGTAATCAAAACATTCATTACTAACTACCCAATTGATAAAATTGAATAAATAAAACCTGCCCATACAGGATTAAACTTAAATAAAAATCTCCCAGGTTATCTAACCTTTACAAACATTCATTCATGCGGAAAATAAATTAATATAAACTTCATTACAATCCTTAAACAAGTCTGAAAATAAACTATTCAATCTATTACAGGTCTTCAGCATTGTTTCATCTTTCCTTTCCCTTTACTGGTGCTAGGTACATCACCAGTTTCAACCTTAGCTGTAAGAAATTTTACAGGCAAGAGTGAGCAAACAAGGCCCACTTGAAATAATAATAAATAAATCAGTTAACTTTACATCATGTACCAACATTAGGTTTAATAGAACTGAACAATAAATTCTATTACTTTCTAAAACTTTAATCAATTACTGAGGGTCTATTGACCACGAATCATGTCCACAGTTATAAGTAATTTTTCAACTTAAACTTTAACAGTCATAAGACTATAAGGACTTCACGTACTTAGGGGGATCAACCCTTCGTACAATGTATTGTGCACAATCATTTCAACGCTAAGCGTAACCTCTTATAAAAGAGTTGTTCTTCTCAGTATTTAGAATACAAGTCCGTACCAAAGTGAGTTTGGTTTGGATACATCATGGGGTAATTTAGAATTCAACGGTAATCAACTAAGGGTTAGTTGATTACAAACAACATAACTGTATACTATGGAATAATCGTAGTTGAATTGATATTTATAAACTAGCATCATGCTTTAGGAATAATTTAATAGCATAATCATGGAATAATCATAACATGCATCCTAATAAACCAATAGATACACGAGCTTAATCAACAATAAACAATCTAACTCTACGAAAGTGTAAAGTTAGCAATTTGTACAATTGAAATGGAATTAAAACGATAATGTGTTTAACGAATTCAAACTTGCACAATGAAGTTTGGAGTTAGAGAACTTGCATAAGTATAACATAACAGTGAAAAGTAACCTTGCTGAATAATAAAGTAGAAAAGGTTAGGGAACTTGCCTCGCGTGTAGGTTAAACAATTACTATTCACATTCACCCCAAGTCCTACACATATCATACGCATTGATAATACACATTAGTTACACTAACATTACCTTTATGAGTTCCTTTATTACTCTTAGTATAGCTACTAACTAAGTTTAAGTTTAAATACAGCACATCTTTCATGAACATTACATTTTAGCTTTATTACAACTACCTAAATGATCATGCCATTACACCACGTGTACATTAACAACTTGATATAACATCCTAATACATGTCCAACATGTTATCATTAAGTTATACTAATACCCAAAGGGTTGCACTTGCATTCGTGCATCCCGACGCCCTCCGATTGGCTCCAAATACACAACAGTCATAAAGATGACCATTTTGACTACTGTTATAGACCTCAAATAAAAAACTTAAAGAATGAAAGTTGTAGGTCTACTCGTCCTCTTTCCGAATCATCTTGAATTACCTAAATCGGAGTTCGTATGAAAAAGTTATGGCTGTTTTACTACAGGAGGCCAAAACTGCCCAACTAGGCCACTTTTCTGGCGCCGGGGCGCGGAACAGTGGCGCTGGGGCGCGGGACACGGTGCTGGGGCGCGGGCCACGGCGCGCGGCCATGGCGCGGGGCGCGGACACGGCGCTGGGGCGCGGACATGGCGATGCGGCGCGACGGCGCTGGGGCGCGGACATGGCGCTAAGGCGCCACTAAAGTACTACTGGAGTCGCGCCGCGGCGCCAGACTCCAGAATCCGGCGACAGCCTCGGCAACAGTACCAGAAAAACCAATTTGGCCAAAAAGCTCGAATCTAATAAGTCGATTATCATGTAAATTGCATATAGACATCATATAATCGTATACTAACGACTTCTAACATGTTTCTACTCATCAATTAGCACAAACATCAAATATTCAACACCCAATTTTAATATTTTTGGCAAAACTCTATATTTTGATATTTTTCATGAAAACCAATACTGTGATTTTGTTATTCAATCAAAACAGAAATTTCCAAGCATCATGATTATGATTTTTACACTCTAGCAATTCTTATAATCAATTTATCAATACAACAACTAATTAAACCTTAATTTCCATTTTAAAAATAACCCATTCTCATTCATAAAATTCTCTGTAAAACAATTTCTTCATAAAATATATACATACATGAATTAAACTCTATATAATCATGCATAACTCATGAAACACATCTACAATTGCTAATTATATAAACTTATAACCAAAACAACCAAAATTTCTTTTCATAAATTTTTCACAGAAACTTTTTGGAAAAAAAAACTTTTAGAGTTTTGTAAAGAAGAAGATGGCCTACCTTGGATTATGAAGAAGATGATGGTCCTAACTCTTTGATTGTCAAGCTTTTCTCCAAAACCTGTTAATAATCTCTCAATTCTCTCTAGAATTCTCTCACTTTTCTTCTTTTCTTCTTCTTCTTCCTCTGAGTTCTTTCTTTCTCTATTTTCCTTCTTCTGAACTCTTTTCTCTCTCTAACATACGTACTAAAATATAACGTATATAATTATAATTATAATAATTGTATATTATAAATATAAGATATATAACTGACATCAGTTAAAGGTTTTGAAAATCAAAAGCCATAAGGCTTGTTTGGTTAGTCTAAATAAAATAACTCATTAATCTTTATGCCTTGTTTGGTAAAACTCAATTAGATAAAGAGTTATTATGCCATAAGACATGTTTGGTAAAACCACATTAAACTCTTTTAATTTATTTTGGTAACTCCTATATAGCAAGGTTATTAGTCACACCTTTATTAAATTAATAAATCAATTAAACGCTAATCTATTAAATTACTTTAACACATAAACAATTATAATTCTTTTTACAATTATAATTTCATTTAATCAACTGACATTTCAAACTACAATTTCTCATTTAAATATTATTATTTATTTAAAATCATTATAAGCTCTCTAGCTTATTAAATTAAACTCCATTATTATAAAATCTCATAATAATTAATTTATTTAGCTCCTTACTTATTTACTCAACAAATAATTAATTAAATCACATCAACTCAAATTGCCATATAATTCAATAAATATTTAATATTGCCAATAAATATTTAATATTTAATATTTAATTATTTATTCAACAAATAATTAAATAAACCACATCACTCAAATTGAACAATTATTTATTCAACAATAACATATCCAATAAATATTTATATAAATCAATAAATATTTATAACTTACATTTAAAAAAAAATATGGAATGTTACATCATTCCCCTCTTAAAAGAATTCTGTCCTCAGAATCACAACTCAAACAACACATTCGCTACATTCTTCCCTACTTGCAAAGATTCTGTCCTCAGAATCGAAGACACAGATTAAACAAATAACTCAGGGTATTCTTTCAACATTTTCTCTTCGAGTTCCCACGTTGCTTCTTCAGCGTTGTGGTTCCTCCAAATCACCTTCACAGAAGGTATCACTTTATTCCTGAGCACTTGTTCTTTCCTGTCGACTATCTGGATAGGAATCTCTTCATAAGACAAATCTTTCTCGAACTGCAACGGTTCGTACTCGATTACGTGCTTGTAATCGGGTTTATATGGTCGTAACACCGAAATATGAAAAATATTATGAATGTTTTCCAACTCTAGAGGTAGAGCTACCTCATAAGCCACTTCTCCCACTCTTCGCAGCACTTCAAAGGGTCCAATAAACCTCGGGCTTAGTTTTCCCTTTTTACCGAAACGAATTTTCCCCTTCCAAGGAGAAACTTTTAGGAATACATAGCTTCCTACGTCAAATGCACGATCTTGCCTGTGTTGATCAGCATACTTCTTCTGTCGGTCTTGAGCTGCTACTAATCTTATCCTGATGAGTTTGATAACCTCAGCAGTTTGTTGCACCAATTCTGGTCCTAACAGTTGACGTTCTCCAACTTCATCCCAGTACAGTGGAGTTCTGCACTTTCTGCCGTATAACGCTTCGTAAGGCGGCATGCCGATGCTCGCGTGATAACTATTATTGTAGGCGAATTCCACCAACGGTAATTGCTCTTCCCAGCTTCCTTTGAAATCCATGAAGCATGCTCTCAACATATCTTCTAATGTCTGGATCGTTCGTTCGCTTTGGCCATCTGTTTGCGGATGATATGCCGTACTCATTCGCAACTGTGTTCCCATACATTCTTGTAGTCTCTTCCAGAAGTTTGATGTGAACCTCGGATCTCTGTCTGACACAATTGACACTGGAACTCCATGTCTTGCAACGATCTCTTTAATATATAGTTTTGCCAGCTGATCAAGATTGAATCTAATCTTTATTGGCAAAAAGTGTGCAGATTTTGTCAGTCTGTCTACTATTACCCAAATCGCATCGTATCCTTTCTGAGTAGTTGGAAGACCCACCACAAAATCCATCGTGATATGCTCCCACTTCCATTCCGGTATTTCCAACGGTTGAAGCAATCCGCTGGGTCTTTGATGTTCGGCTTTTACTCTTTGACATGTTAAGCACTTTGCTACACATTCCGCGACATCCCTTTTCATATTTGGCCACCAAAAATGTCGGCGCAAATCTTGATACATTTTCGTGCTCCCTGGATGAATTGAATATTTTGAGCTATGAGCTTCGATCAAAATTTCTTCTTTCAGTTCTGGTGCTGCTGGAACCCAGATCCTTCCCTCAAACCGTAGTAACCCTTCGGTGTCGATCTTGTATTTTACATCACCGCCTTCAATCAAATTCTCTTTGATTTTTGCACACTCTTCGTCTTGTAGTTGGGCACTCTTCACTTTGTCCATTAAAGTTGGACCGGCTTCTATCTGAAATAATTGTTCGTCGGATTCCTGTAGAAATTTGATATCCAGTTCTAACTTTGTCATTGCTGAAATGAGCTCCTCCTTAGCAGCATTAATTTCTCCCGACCTTTCCTACTTAAAGCATCCGCAACCACATTCGCTTTGCCCGGATGATAAAAGATCTCACAATCGTAATCTTTTATCAGTTCCATCCACCTTCTCTGATGCAGGTTCAAATCTTTCTGAGTGAAAATATACTTCAGACTTTTGTGGTCTGTGTAGATCTCACATTTCTCTCCATAAAGATAGTGTCTCCATATCTTGAGAGCAAATACCACTGCAGCCAATTCCAAATCATGAGTCGGATACCCTTTCTCATAATCTTTCAATTGTCTTGATGCATAGGCAATAACTTTGCCATTCTGCATAAGAACACAACCCAACCCTTTGTGTGAGGCATCACTATACACCACAAAATTTCCTGTATTATCTGGTAGGGTTAACACAGGTGCCATACTTAGCTTTTTCTTCAAATCTTGGAAGCTCTCTTCACACTTTTCTGTCCAAACGAATTTCACAGCTTTTCGTGTCAAATTTGTTAACGGAGTGGCTATCTTAGAAAAATCTTGAATGAATCTTCTATAATAACCGGCCAGCCCCAAGAAACTCCTCACCTCCGAAGGTGTTCTTGGTTGTTCCCAATTGATTACAGCTTCCACTTTCGATGGATCTACTGAAATCCCATCTTTGTCAATCACATGACCCAAAAATTGTACACGGTCGAGCCAAAATTCACACTTAGTGAATTTCGCGTACAACTTTTCCTTTCTTAGTGTCTCCAATGTCAGACGTAAATGTTCCACGTGTTCTTCTTGAGTTTTGGAATACACCAGAATGTCGTCGATAAACACCACTACGAACTTGTCTAAAAATGGTTTAAATACCCTGTTCATCAAATCCATGAACGCGGCAGGGGCATTTGTTAAACCAAAAGACATCACCAGAAACTCGTAATGTCCATACCGAGTTCTGAATGCCGTTCGTGGTATATCCTCCTTCCTCACTTTCAACTGGTGATACCCACTTCTCAAATCAATTTTCGAAAAGTATTTAGCACCCTTCAACTGGTCAAACAAGTCATCTATTCTTGGCAACGGGTATTTGTTTTTAATAGTGACTTTGTTTAACTCCCTGTAATCAATGCAAAGACGCATTGACCCATCCTTCTTCTTCACGAATAAAACTGGCGCTCCCCACGGCGATACACTTGGTTGAATATACTTCTTGTCTAGCAGTTCTTGCAACTGTACCATCAGTTCCTTCATTTCTACCAGAGCCATTCTGTACGGAGCCTTTGATATCGGTGCTGTTCCCGGCACTAAGTCGATCACGAATTCAATTTTTCTGTCCGGCGGAAGTCCTGGCAAATCTTCTGGAAACACGTCTTCGAATTCTCTCACTACCGGTATTTCTTCTAATTTCACACCTTTCTTCTGAGTATCGACTATGTAAGCTAAATAGCTCACACAACCTTGACTCAACAACTTCTTAGCCTGCATAGTCGTCAGACATTTCATTTGTCTTGGCGACTTGCTACCATAAAATACTACCTTTGACGGAGTCATAAGGTTTATACACTTCTTTTGGCAGTCAATTACTGCTCCATAATTGAACAACCAATCCCTTCCCAATATTACATCAAATTCCCCGAGTCTAATCGGAATCAAATCTACTAACAAGATATTCCCCTTAATGTTTACCCTACAGTTCTTGTAAACGAACCTAACAGGGATTATTTCCTTATTCGCAATTTCTATGTTCAAAGGAAAATTCAGTTCTTCTCTAGGCAATTCTAACCTCTTGGCAAATTCATCAGATATAAACGAGCAAGTAGCACCCGAATCAAATAATACATATGCATTAATATCATTGATTGGGATAATACCTGACACCACATCTTTTGATTGCACAGCATCTTGCACAGTCATGTTGAAGGTTCTTGCTGTGGGTTTGTTTGATGCTGCAGGTCCTGTAATAGCCCACGTACCTCCATTGTTACCTCCTCCATTGTTTCTGGTTGTCCCTCCCTCCTTCTTCTTAGGGCATTCACGAGCAAAATGATCCTTGGATCCGCACGTGAAGCACGCCTTCTTCTTTGGTTGAGTACAATTTGGGGCGATGTGACCCTCCTGGCCACAATTGTAGCAAACTCGTTTCCCCATCAAGCACGCACCCTTGTGAAATTTCCCGCATGTCGCACATGCTTCAAACTTTTTGTTTTGCTGGTTACCCTGCTGGTTTCCAGCTCCCCCGTTCCCATTCCACTTCCTCTTCAAGCTGTTGTTGTTGCTGTTGTTGTTGTTATTTCCACTGCTGCCACCTCCATTCTTCATTTCATTCTCATTCTTCTTCTTCTTTTGTTCCTGGTTGAATTTGGTCACCGCCTCTCCTCCACCTTCAGCGAGTATTGCTTTCTCCATTACTGCTGCAAATGTCTTCAACTGGAACAGGGAAACCCTACTGTACAGCCAGGGCTTCAGTCCCTGTTCAAACCTCTTCGCTTTGCGTTCGTCTGTGCTAACCTGATATGGCGCAAACCTCGCCAACTCGTTGAATTTTACGGCATACTCGGATACCGACATCGTCCCTTGCTTCAGCTCCAGAAACTGTACTTCCAGCTGACTCTTTGAACTCTCCGGGAAATAGGTCTCGAAGAACAGTTCCTTGAACCTATCCCAGGTCATCACTCCTGGCCCTTCCCGAGTTTTATTGGCTTGCCACCAATAACTAGCTTCTGCTTTCAACATGAAAGTTGCGAAAGCAGTCTTCTGCTCATCCCCTACCCTAGCGACATCGAACACCTTCTCTATTTCCATAATCCAGGTTTGTGCCTCGACCGGATTCATTGACCCACGAAATTCAGGTGGTCCGACCGCCTTAAACTCCTTAAACGTTGTGCCTTGGTTTTGAGGTTGATTCTGCAACGCTCCTGTCAATAGTGCCACTAGTTGTTGAACGGGATTCGCATCAACACTGTCATTAGCTTCTTCGGTGGTTCTCTGTCGTGTTGGTTGACGTCTGGGAGGCATTTTCTGTTAAAGAAATCATCTATTAGACCACTACTCAACTTCTTTACGTATTTCTAATTAATTTGCCTCAACAAAGAAATAATCACATAGCACATAACACTTTGAATAAAATAATAACTTTTATTTATTCATAACTTTTGAAAACATAACACAATAGCATCTCTGCTATCTACATTACTTTCCTGAACTACAAAAGTTTCAGGGCAACATCATCATTCTCATATCCCATGGTTACTTAACACTCGGGACTTACACATTATTTAACACTTATTATTTGCAAAACAGACAAATTTCCTACGATGATCTATTAAGATAATCAGTCGCCTTTTGACGCTCTTCTTCCATAACACGGAACATGGTTCGGCGATCTAACACGTATGATGGCAGAGTCTCGAACTGAATTGGATAACCCATGACCCGATCTTGAGCTCGATTGATCACGGTATTGAATACTTTATCCATCTCTTCCATCTTCATCCTCTTTGCTTGTGTGTCCCTTACTGCTCTTCCAGTTCGTTGATAAGCTTCCTCGTATGCGTCTTCAGCTCTCGCCCTCTTGGTAGCTTCTTCATTCAGCTTTTTCTTCAGTTCCACGACCGTCTCGATCAGTTGTTCCTTCTCCCCTTTAGTCTGTGTCAGCTTCTCCTCGGCGTTTGTCAGTCGTTCATCACGATCCTGGATCTCGCCGTCTTTTTGTGTAATTGTAGTCTGTTGTTCAGCTACTATCTCCTGTAACTCCTCAACTATATCCTGAAGTTCCACGTTACGGTCATGCACCTCATCGTATACACGTCCAGCAATCGAGTTGAGCGGAATCCTTTCCTCCTCATCCTCGTCATCCTCATCCTCCTGTGGTAACTCCACGGAATCCTCCTCGTTTGTCTCCACATCATCATCCTCATCCTCAACTACTGTGACCAACGGGGCTGACTCCCGTGGCAGTAGTTGTTCCCAAACTACCTGAATGTCGCGAGGCTCCTCCTCTATAGGCATTAGAGGTCCCTCCTCCCTAGTCTGACTAGATTCTCCGACATTAGTCATCCGGGCAACAAAATTTTAAAGTTTTAGTTATTAATCATTCTAATTGACACTCGCGAGCACATAAGTTATAAACACATAAGCACATAAGTGTTTTATTACTTCTTTCTTAAAACTCGATAAGAGTTAACTCCACTATCTTTTCAAAAGGTTACTTCCTAAGGCTTTTTCCCCCACCTAAGGTTCATAACCTAAAGCTTTGATACCAACCTGTGACACCCCCAAATCCTGGTACTTCATTTCCTCAAGATTTGGTGTTCACGTAATCAAAACATTCATTACTAACTACCCAATTGATAAAATTGAATAAATAAAACATGCCCATACAGGATTAAACTTAAATAAAAATCTCCCAGGTTATCTAACCTTTACAAACATTCATTCATGCGGAAAATAAATTAATATAAACTTCATTACAATCCTTAAACAAGTCTGAAAATAAACTATTCAATCTATTACAGGTCTTCAGCATTGTTTCATCTTTCCTTTCCCTTTACTGGTGCTAGGTACATCACCAGTTTCAACCTTAGCTGTAAGAAATTTTACAGGCAAGAGTGAGCAAACAAGGCCCACTTGAAATAATAATAAATAAATCAGTTAACTTTACATCATGTACCAACATTAGGTTTAATAGAACTGAACAATAAATTCTATTACTTTCTAAAACTTTAATCAATTACTGAGGGTCTATTGACCACGAATCATGTCCACAGTTATAAGTAATTTTTCAACTTAAACATTAACAGTCATAAGACTATAAGGACTTCACGTACTTAGGGGGATCAACCCTTCGTACAATGTATTGTGCACAATCATTTCAACGCTAAGCGTAACCTCTTATAAAAGAGTTGTTCTTCTCAGTATTTAGAATACAAGTCCGTACCAAAGTGAGTTTGGTTTGGATACATCATGGGGTAATTTAGAATTTAACGGTAATCAACTAAGGATTAGTTGATTACAAACAACATAACTGTATACTATGGAATAATCATAGTTGAATTGATATTTATAAACTAACATCATGCTTTAGGAATAATTTAATAGCATAATCATGGAATAATCATAACATGCATCCTCATAAACCAATAGATACACGAGCTTAATCAACAATAAACAATCTAACTCTACGAAAGTGTAAAGTTAGCAATTTATACAATTGAAATGGAATTAAAGCGATAATGTGTTTAACGAATTCAAACTTGCACAATGAAGTTTGGAGTTAGAGAACTTGCATAAGTATAACATAACAGTGAAAAGTAACCTTGCTGAATAATAAAGTAGAAAAGGTTAGGGAACTTGCCTCGCGTGTAGGTTAAACAATTACTATTCACATTCACCCCAAGTCCTACACATATCATACGCATTGATAATACACATTAGTTACACTAACATTACCTTTATGAGTTCCTTTATTACTCTTAGTATAGCTACTAACTAAGTTTAAGTTTAAACACAACACATCTTTCATGAACATTACATTTTAGCTTTATTAAAACTACCTAAATGATCATGCCATTACACCACGTGTACATTAACAACTTGATATAACATCCTAATACATGTCCAACATGTTATCATTAAGTTATACTAATACCCAAAGGGTTGCACTTGCATTCGTGCATCCCGACGCCCTCTGATTGGCTCCAAATACACAACAGTCATAAAGATGACCATTTTGACTACTATTACAGACCTCAAATAAAAAACTTAAAGAATGAAAGTTGTAGGTCTACTCGTCCTCTTTCCGAATCATCTTGAATTACCTAAATCGGAGTTCGTATGAAAAAGTTATGGTCGTTTTACTACAGGAGGCCAAAACTGCCCAACTAGGCCACTTTTCCGGCGCCGGGGCGCGGAACAGTGGCGCTGGGGCGCGGGACACGGTGCTGGGGCGCGGGCCACGGTGCTGGGGCTCGGTCACGGCGCTGGGGCGCGGGACACGGCACTGGGGCGCGGACATGGCGCTGCGGCGCGAACCATGGCGCTGGGGCGCGGACATGGCGCTAAGGCGCCACTAAAGTACCACTGGAGTCGCGTCGCGGCGCCAGACTCCAGAATCCGGCGACAGCCTCAGCAACAGTACCAGAAAAACCAATTTGGCCAAAAAGCTCGAATCTAATAAGTCGATTATCATGTAAATTGCATATAGACGTCATATAATCGTATACTAACGACTTCTAACATGTTTCTACTCATCAATTAGCACAAACATCAAATATTCAACACCCAATTTTAATATTTTTGGCAAAACTCTATATTTTGATATTTTTCATGAAAACTAATACTGTGATTTTGTTATTCAATCAAAACAGAAATTTCCAAGCATCATGATTATGATTTTTACACTCTAGCAATTCTTATAATCAATTTATCAATACAATAACTAATTAAACCTTAATTTCCATTTTAAAATAACCCATTCTCATTCATAAAATTCTCTGTAAAACAATTTCTTCATAAAATATATACATACATGAATTAAACTCTATATAATCATGCATAACTCATGAAACACATCTACAATTGGTAATTATATAAACTTATAACCAAAACAACCAAAATTTCTTTTCATAAATTTTTCACAGAAACTTTTTGGGAAAAAAAAACTTTTAGAGTTTTGTAAAGAAGAAGATGGCCTACCTTGGATTATGAAGAAGATGATGGTCCTAACTCTTTGATTGTCAAGCTTTTCTCCAAAACCTGTTAATAATCTCTCAATTCTCTCTAGAATTCTCTCACTTTTCTTCTTTTCTTCTTCTTCTTCCTCTAAGTTCTTTCTTTCTCTATTTTCCTTCTTCTGAACTCTTTTCTCTCTCTAACATACGTACTAAAATATAACGTATATAATTATAATTATAATAATTGTATATTATAAATATAAGATATATAACTGACATCAGTTAAAGGTTTTGAAAATCAAAAGCCACAAGGCTTGTTTGGTTAGTCTAAATAAAATAACTCATTAATCTTTATGCCTTGTTTGGTAAAACTCAATTAGATAAAGAGTTATTATGCCATAAGACATGTTTGGTAAAACCACATTAAACTCTTTTAATTTATTTTGGTAACTCCTATATAGCAAGGTTATTAGTCACACCTTTATTAAATTAATAAATCAATTAAACACTAATCTATTAAATTACTTTAACACATAAACAATTATAATTCTTTTTACAATTATAATTTCATTTAATCAACTGACATTTCAAACTACAATTTCTCATTTAAATATTATTATTTATTTAAAATCATTATAAGCTCTCTAGCTTATTAAATTAAACTCCATTATTATAAAATCTCATAATAATTAATTTATTTTGCTCCTTACTTATTTACTCAACAAATAATTAATTAAATCACATCAACTCAAATTGCCATATAATTCAATAAATATTTAATATTGCCAATAAATATTTAATATTTAATATTTAATATTTAATTATTTATTCAACAAATAATTAAATAAACTACATCACTCAAATTGAACAATTATTTATTCAACAATAACATATCCAATAAATATTTATATAAATCAATAAATATTTATAACTTACATTTAAAAAAAATATGGAATGTTACAGAAGCTGGCACCGTAGTGCTAGAACTAAAAGGTAGATAGAGAAGAAAGATTTTGAATTTAAACAAACGGAGAAGTGAATGAAGAGTGAATTAAATCCTTAATCAACTTGATATAACATCATTAAGGATGTTATAAATCTTAAGTATAACACTAAAGGTTGGAGGTAAGTCAAATGAATGTGAACGGGAACTGTATGCAATAAGTGTACTTGACCAATGACGATCGAGTTTCAATTAATAATGTAAGGACGTTAGTAAGCGGCGAGGAAGGATGATTAACTCGAAACGAGTTGTATTAATGAAATAATTCCACTTAGGTTATAGAAGAGAAAGAAGTTGGTAAGAACGATGTAAAAGAACGATGACAAGCCGGAACCAATAATAACAAATCTAATACATGATTAGATTGAGAAGAATGGTAAGATTCGTTAGGAACCATGTATGTGCATTCATAATCTAATGTGGTATGTTATGTAGTTATGTGTTGTAAAGACCGTAAAGACTCAAAGAAAAAGTAATTTTATTGTACCAGGCGCTGAAGGCAAGTTTTCTAAATGCTTGTCTAACCTTCGTGTTAGCCAGGTTTTCAATGATTCATGTTATGAGATGCATGAATGGTTTTAAAGAAAGGGTCGATGCCAGTTTTAAATCGGCTAGACAAGTCTGGAAAGATCGATTGATTTCTTTATAAGTCTTTCACTATAGAATTGATAACGCTATGCTACGCCAATTGTTTGGTACGGATTCAAGGTAAGCCTAAGTATGAGTAAACAAATGTATTTTACATCGATTATTCGATGGACAAGCGAGGTAGCCAAAACTTAAACATACACACATTTAAAGGATGTAGTGTTGATCAACATAAAGTACTATATGCTGATCACCTAGAAGTGCTCGTAAGCTATGCCGGACTTACGGACTTAGTGCCAAGTTGTCCTTTTCAAAGAAATTATGAAATTCTCATGGTCTTGGACCGAAATTGATGTTTTACTGAATATTGTCATTGTAAAACGTTTTGAAGGAAAAGAGGTGCTATTTTGAATTATCGATAGTACTTCGTAACTATTGTTCAGTTATTAAAGATATACGATTCCTATGTTTCAAGCATGTCATTTAAATGAAATTGTTGTACTTCCTGAGCTTGTTATGCTCACTCTTGCTTGAACCATATGAATGCAGCTAGGACCGAAGGATCCGGCAAGGATAAAGGGAAGGCTATGGTGAAATCGTAGATTACCTATGTAATAGTATAAGTTTGTAATGATAATATTTGATATTATGACAAGAACAAATGTAATGGTTATAAAGAGCATGGGGAATGGTAAATTTGTGTTGGAATATATATAAGACATATTCGTTCTTTTGAGGCATTTCAATTGAATGTTTATGTGAACTGTAGCACTGTGTAACACCATCTGTCGGGTTGGAAGATGTAATACCCGAGAATTTTCACCTATTATTAAATGAATATATTAATGGAAATACTATTTATGTGAATATAAGTGTTATTGTTTTGAGAGTTGGTTAATACAATTGATTCGTATTAGATCAATGCGTATTAAGATGTGTGAATAGACGATGAGAAGTGTGAAATACCTTGTGTGGCATAATACGAAACGAGAAACTCCATTAATCAAATTAAAACGGGAATTAGGAAGATTAATCGTGTTGATCATGTGATTTCATGTAGTTAATGAGTACGCTCTTAGATTTGTAATATCACTCTTGTGAACATTAATTCGTGTCGTATAAAACGAGTTTAGAGATGAAAGTTTGCACGGGCTTGAAGCTAAACCAGTCTTGGCACTGCCTGGGTACGGCGCAGCTGCGTCGTCCCAGCAGTACAAACAGGCGCAGTTGCGCCAGTGATCAGTTGGAGTTGGTTACTTTCTACTGCTGCACTGAATTGGGACATTATTGTTATATGTGTGACATTGATAAACCATGAAATAATGTATGTTATGTTTGACGAGGGAATTATTAAGTAAACCATTAATTGATATTAATTAATTGTGGTAGAATATTGATTACTTGGTAATTAATTAATAAGATGTGATTATTATTATTTGCAATATATCTATAAATATAATAAGAATTATATAGATAATTAATGATTACGAAGATCCATAAATACATTAATCAAGGAAGAATGGATTAATTTATATTGGTTGTAATTAATTGAGGAGGTGAATAATTTATTTATTTGACATAAATAAGTAAGTTATTAATATAATAATATTAGATTAACAGTTATGTGCGTGTGGGCAATAATAAAACTATACTATATAGTGTAGTGTGGCACTTACATGACTAAATATTAAGTTTTATGAATGAAGCAATGTGATTATGCATATTGAAACTATATAGTATAAATATATCATGAAATGTGTAAGTAACCATATACATGTGAGTAGACATTAAAATAGAATGTACATGGATTATATATATGTTGCATGACATCTACTACCTTGAAATATTAATTATGTGGATCATATTGTGACATTAAAATTAAGGCATGGGTAAAATATATACACTATAACATAAGAATGAGGATTTTGTATAAGTGTATAACATCGGAGTACATGACTGTTGAGGTATGGAAATTATCCCAAAATGAGTGTCCAATTGCCTCATTTCTCAGTCACGTGTATGGCAAAAAGGCTATGGCTTATTCCTCTTCTCTTCTTCCAAGGTTTGCTAGACAATGATCATGGAGGGAGTGGACATAATGAAGCAAACCAACAACCAATTGCCAAATTCTCCTTACCCTTCATGCAATCCTTTCATCCATGAGTTTGATTTAGGGGGGAATCTCATTATCTGTGTATTAGATTTTCTATAAATGAGAGCTCTCCCTTCATGTTTCCAATTGCTGAGATTTGTCAAAGTGTGAGGGTGAGAGTATACAAGTATTCTAGGACATTGGAAGTTCAACTAGGAGCAAGCTCATTCATTTATAGAAGGTATAACTTCTCCTCCTTCCTTCAATTCCATTCTCTGTAAAAATGGAGTTTTGAGTTCTTGAAATCGAAATTCTTGATTTTCTTAAATTGGATGTTAATGAGGTTGGGTATGGGCTATATAGTTGTTATATGACCACATAAATATGTTTAAACAGTTATAGGACTGTTTAGAAACGAATTCATGAGTAAATTCTATGGTTGGGCTATCTTTCTGCCAAAGCAAATTGCTATTGGTTCAAACCAGACACGGTGTAGCTGCGCCAGATTAACACATTGAGTTCTGTTTTGTACTCTGCCAAGCGTTAGTAACTTATTAAGACATATACGAGCATGCAAGCATGTGTAATGGGTATATATAGATATATGAACCAATGTGAGCATGTTTTACTAGATTAGCATGATTAACGAAAGCATATGGTTTAGATGGAAATTTGGGACTTTGAGTTATGAAAACAAACTATGTTAAAGATCATGTTCTACAAATTGTGAGCTTAGTAATCTATACACGACTGATTTTTGACCTAAATGAGCATGCTATAGTGTACATAGTCCCTTTGTTCATGACCGCCTTATTAGGCTTTGTGTTAGAGGTATTTTCAAGAAAAAGGCTTAGCCTAGTGAGCTAACATGCATGATTCTATACATAATGTATATTCTAACTTTGCAAGTATGTTAGTATGACTTAGAAATGCATGAATAAACCTTTAGCTTGTGTTTATGTGATTAGCAAGAAAGCATGAACATGTTGAACTTACTAGTAAGCTTTGAATATGAATATTGTCAAACTTCCTTGAGGGTTATAATCTGACCTTTGTGATCATGTTTGATAACCCTCTTAGACTAACTCATGTAGTATAACTATAGATATACCATGCTTGTGTTTCACATTTCAAGAAAAGCATAAACGAAGTATATTTTCAACCAAAACGGTGGTAATTTCACGTATGTGTTATAAACACTCACAAGCATGCCTAAAATGAGTTTTATAACTATCTTGTATGTTTAGAGAGTAAGCATGATAGACTTTGTGGTTTCATGACCTTGAATGGACTTAAATTGTTGAAATAATCAATTTAGAATTTTATTATGAAAGAAGGAACCTAGATTGACTTAAGAAGCATGAAAAGACCTTTAATATAACAAATATAACCTGTGAGATTATTTTGCTCAAGCTGGACAGAAACCACAAGGTAGCAGCTGAGTTTAGGCTTAGCCAGGGGATGGCGTAGCTACGCCGGTCCTAGGCTTAGCCATGGCACAGCTGCGCCGTGCTGCAGTCTTGAATGACATCTATTTTTGGACTGATGTTTGAAGCATGCCTATATGAATTCTTTAACTTGTAATATATGATCAACATGCTATGTAAATGTGTTAAGAAGCATGTTATGTGATAGAGATAAAGAATAATCACGACTTTCGAACGATAAGTCCAAAAGAATGTTTGCATAATATCAAACAATGATACGTGGGTTGAAATTGTGATGACATATAAACTGATTTTGGTACCATATGTGCGTACTTGAATCATGTCAAGCTTGATTAAAGACTGTGTTAGCTAATGAGCATCTTGTACATATAATATGCTATAAATATGATCTGAAAGTGTTGATTTCTTAACGTGGATAAACTACGCTTAAGGCATGTATTCAAAATATCCTTTTACATTGTACAAGTATCTGAACCCTACTTTTATCGTGCAAGTATTCTAACTCGTGCATTACTTTATTCAACGAATATCGTAAGCTTATCTCCTTGAATGCAAGTTATACTAGTTATTCGTTCAATTGAGCTAGTATGTCTAAAACTCTTGTGAAAACTATTATTCATGTTGAACTTTGTATTGTTCTTGAATATTGTGAAAGTGTCTATGCCATTTGATTCGGCTAGACTATATGCATGTTTATAAAATTGTCCAAACCAATTGATTGGTGCGAAAATCTTGAAAACTAAGTTGAACAACCCTTATAGTAAGGGAAATGTATGTTGTTGGAAACCCCAACACATGAGTATAATATTACTATGGTGTTATGCATAACTTGGAGTATTGTAGACTGATCATCTACATTACTTGATTCTTTTGGGTTATCAGTTTAATATTGGTAATTCTAGTAGATGTTCAATAGTCCTTAGCGACTGCTAAGTATAAATTGTTTATCCAGTTGGATATGTGGATAGTCTTTGAATTCATATATATCTGTTGATTTATATTGAATTATTGTTCTTATTCCAAGAATTGTTGATGTTCATTATTCATGATATTATTCTGAAACTCTGAACTATCTTAGTGATGATACTCCGATATTTCAAACTCGTGTTATAAAATTCTTTACCCTTGCTGTATATTACTTGCTGGGCAATTTGTGCTCATTCTTGCTTATTTAAAACATTTCAGCTAAGGCAGAATAGGGAGGTGTCTCTGGGAAAGACAAGGGCAAGGGCAAGGCTACCGACTAGCTTGTCCCTTTATGTTTAAATCTATTATGTTGTATAAAGACTATTTTCAGACCGTGTTTAAGCTTAAGTAGGATTATGTAATAAGTCTTTATTTGATATTATTATGTAATCTATTAAGTACTGTAGGTTGCGAGACTTGGGGTAATAATTATAATAAATCATTGTATATTATTCTAAATTTGATCTTTTGTTGTGAATGTGTGATTTTAGTTATTATGGTAATACCTTGAGAACGTGACGAACCGAATTCAAGTGACCAAGTGGCGGTCAAAATTTTGGGGCGTCACAGGTTTGTATCAAAGCTATAGTTATAAACCTTAGGAACGAGAGTCTTTAGATTATAACTTGGGAAAACTTAGAAGTTAGGAAGGAGATAAGACTCATATAGAGTTTTCCTTGAGAGAATTAGTGTGTTACGAAATATAACTTCATTCTATACAATGAACTTATGTTATTTAACATTCTGATGGAGTTGTTGTTTGTCTTGTCTTATGTTACTGATTATAGGATGACTGACATGGGAGGACCTAGCCGAGTAGTAGAGGAGGAGCCGCGTGATTTCCACGTAGTCTATGAGGCACCCTTGATAGCAGAACCTATATCGGTAGTTGCCCCTATTGATGATGATGATGAGGAGGAGGAGGAGATGGAGCCTCTACCTGACGAGTCTGATCCTGAGGAGGAACCCGTGGAGGAGGAACCCGAGCCCATGGAGGACTCCGACGGGACCACTTTCGAAGATCGAATGTTGGGAGAGTATGAAGAACAGATTTTGGAATTAGGATGTAGAGTCGAGGAGCTAGAGATTGAGACTCTTGAGAGGCAACTAGTGATGCATTAGATGGAGGTGGAAATTGCTCATCGTAAGGAGGCAGGGATCCAGATGGGGGCCTTACTTCACCGATCGGTGGCGAGGAACATTGAGTTGGCAGGGAAGCTAGAAGAAATGGAACAGAGGGTTTTATGTGAGAGGACGGAGAAGGAGGCTCTCCGAACTCAGTTAGAGATGGAGGTGATGGATAAGATTCACTTCGAGGAGAAGTGGGAGGATTCTAATGACAGGGTGAATGATCTAGAGGATGAGGTGCGATGTAAGAGGAGGAAGATAAACAAGATGGGCTATGCTCTACACACAGCCATGGAGAGATTGATCGATGGGGTAAATCACTACCCAGCTAAGTAAGGACAGACTTGACATACCATAAGTCGGGATATGGTGGCACACATTATGCAGAAGGAGTATCAGAGCGTCGTGGAGCGTGGGATGTTAGATTGAGTCTAGAGGGAAAAGCTCAGTAGTGTAGTAGTTTTATTTATGTGTTGTTAATATGTTGTTGTAATCTCAATCTTTTGTGTAAGATGCGAGATGGTAGTAACCCCAATTTTTGAAAAATGTTAGAGGGGTAGTAAGCTAGCGTTGTCCCCGTCTTTTATGATATTAGGGGATATGTGTTGTCATTTATAGCAGTATGCTAGGAAAGAACATGTGATGTGACCATTTGGCATATGAATATAAATGATCTTATTTCAGAAACGTGTTATAAACCTTAAGTTCTTTTCATTTGAGAAATGTCTAAATATGATAGTTAGATAATAAAATGAAAAATTTTATGATGCAGAAAATGCCGCCCAGTCGTAGAATAACTGTCCCAGAAGAGTCAGTTAATGATGAGAGAGGACTTGTAGATCCGATACAGCGACTGGTAGATTTACTGGAAGAAGCTCTGAGGGGAAGAAACGAACCCGTACCGCCCGTTCCCCAAGCTGTCCCAGTAACAACCTTCAAAGATTTTAAGAGTGTAGGACCCCTAGAGTTCATGGGAACTACTGACTCGATAGTTGCGCAAACCTGGATCAAGAAAATCGAGAAGGCCTTCACTATAGCTCGTGTGGGTGAAGACCAGAAGACAATATTTGCCACATACATGATGAGGGACTAAGCAAACTATTAGTGGGAAACTAATCAGCAGAGATCAGGGGAAGGAACGATAACATGGGAGAGGTTTACGACGCTGTTTTTCGAGAACTATTTCCCGAAGAGTATGAAGAGTAGGATGGAAGTGAAGTTCCTGGAGTTAAAACAAGGAGATATGACGGTGACGCAATACGCAACGAAGTTTAGTGAACTTGCGCGATTTGCAGAGCACCAAGTTGGAGATGAGGAAAGAAAGGTGAGACGCTTCGAGCAAAGGTTGAAGCTGTGGTTGTATAATAAGGTATCAGTCTTCCAGATCTATTCCTTTACGACCTTGATAGAGAAGGCAGTCCTTGCAGAAGGTGGCACTGAGGCCTTAAGTCTATATCATAAGGAGGAGAAGAACAAGAACACCGGTAATGAGCATCGTGGAGGAAGCAGCAGCCGAGGGAGTAATTCTGGAAAGAGGTAATGGGAAAATAATAATAACAACAACAACAACAGAAACAATAATCAAGGTGGGAGTCACAAGTGAAACTTCAAGAGGAGAACGAAGCTTGCAACAAGTGTGGAAGAAGTCATCAGGGGGAGTGCTGGAAGGGAAAGACCACTTTCTATAATTGCAGCCAAGAGGGGCACATCTCGCCAAATTGCCCAAAGCCAAAGAAGATCAGATGATGTTTTGCTTGTGGATCTACAGAGCACCAGATAAAGGAATGCCCGAAGAAAGGAAGCAGTGGAGCTGGCGGAGGCCAGGGAGGAGGGAGCAAGTTAATGATTGGTGGACCTACGTAACCCAACCGATCGATTGCCCGAACCTTTAACATGACCGTCCAGGACGCAGTGGCTGCGAAGGACGTGGTGTCAGGTATAATCCCAACCAATAATATAAATGTTTATGTATTATTTGATTCGGGTGCCACCTGTTCTTTTGTATATGAAAAATTTGCTAGTAAACTTAATACACCCCGAGAACGTTTAGAAGATTTCTTGAACGTAGAAGTTGTGAATAAGGAAATAATCCTTGTAGAATACGTTTATCGAAATTATCGCGCAAACATTAGAGAACATGAACTGAGCGTAGACTTGATTTCTATTAGACTGGGAGAATTCGACGTAATACTGGGAATGGATTGGTTATATGACCATGCGGTAGTAATCTGCTGTCAGGACAAGTGTGTGAACCTTCAGACTCCGAGTAAGTCTAAGGTAGTGTTTTATGGTAGCTCATTGCTTAAGCAATCGTGTTGCGTTACGATGATGCAGGCCAAGAAATTACTAAGGAAAGGATGAGTAGGTTATTTAGCGTACATTATGGATACTCGGAAAAAGGGAGCAAAAATAAGGATATACCCGTAGTGAGTGAATTTCAGGATGTGTTTCCGGACGATCTGCCTGGTCTTCCACCAGACAAAGAAATCAAATTCGTAATAGACTTAGCACCAGGAACGTCACCAATTTCAAAAGCTCCATACCGTATGGCGCCAGTAGAAATGAAGAAATTGATGATACAACTTCAAGAGTTATCGGATAAGGGGTACATTCGACCGACTGTGTCTCCTTGGGGAGCACCACTGCTATTCGTTAAGAAAAAGGATAGATCGATGAGGCTCTATATCGATTATCGAGAATTGAACAGAGTAACGATTAAGAACAGATATCCATTACCAAGGATAGACGACTTGTTTGATCAACTGAAGGGAGTGAAATGTTTCTCGAAGATTGACCTATGGATAGGATATCATCAACTGAAAGTGCGAGATGAGGACATACCAAAGACGGTGTTTCAAACCCATTATGGACATTACGAGTTTTTGGTAATGTCATTTGGTTTGATTAATGCTCCGGTAGCATTCATGGACTTAATGAATCTAGTTTTCAAGCCATACTTGGATAAATTCGTAGTAGTTTTCATCGACGACATTTTGATCTACTCGAAGACAGAGGAAGAACACACCGAACATCTGGATATTATTTTGGAGGCACTACGAAAGTAGAAGATGTATGCGAAGTTTTCAAAATACGAATTTTGGATGAAAAAGGTTCAATTCTTAGGCTACGTGGTGGATGAGAATGGAATCTCAGTAGACCCCGAAAAGGTCGAAGCAGTAAGTAGTTGGGAGCAACTGAGAACACCGACAGAGGTAAGAAGTTTCTTAGGGTTAGCTGGGTACTATCGAAGATTTATCCAAAAATTTTCTAAGATAGCAACCCCGTTGACTAATCTGACGAGAAAGACAGTAAAATTTGTATGTACCGACAAATGCAAAGAGAGTTTTCAAGAGTTAAAGAAGAGATTAAGCAAGGCGCCTGTATTATCCTTACCAGATGATACGGGAGGATTTGTAGTGTATAGTGATTCAGCGCATAGAGGACTGGGCTGTGTGCTGATGCAGCATGTCAAAGTCATTGCGTATGCGTCATGACAATTGAAGGACTACGAAAAACGAAACCCTACTCATGACTTAGAGTTAGCGGTAGTAGTTTTTGCGTTAAAGATATGGAGGCATTATTTGTACGGAGAAAAATGTGAGATATACGCGGACCACAAAAGTCTGAAATATATCTTCACACAGAAGGAGTTGAATATGCGTCAGAGAAGGTGGTTAAAATTAATCAAAGATTATGACTGTGAAATTCTTTAACACCCGGGGAAGGCAAACATAGTTGCCGACGCTCTGAGCATGAAAGGGAGAGAGAAATTGTTTCAACTGACAACTCGGGAGGAGTTAATAAGAGATATGGAGAAGTTGGAAATAGAGGTAAGAGGACCCGAGAGGTCGGAAGAGAAATTATTTGTAATGGAAGCTTGTCCGACATTGTTGGATAGAGTGAAAGAAGCACAAGAGAAAGACGAAGAATGTGAGAAGATCAGGAAAAGTATTACGGAAAATGAGGAAGAAAAATTTCAAATAGATAAAGACGGTATCTTAAGATTCGAAGGGAGAGTGTGGGTACCGACGGTAACCGAGTTAAGAAAAGAGATTTTGCACGAAGCACACAATACGACATATTCCGTTCATCCGGGAGGCACTAAGATGTATCGAGACTTGAGGCAACATTTTTGGTGGCCCAATTTGAAATAGGAAGTCACAGAGTGGGTTAGTAGGTGCTTGACTTGTCAACGCGTAAAAGCAGAGCATCAGCGGCCGAGTGGGTTGCTACAACCATTGGAAATACTGGAGTGAAAATGGGAGCATATTACAATGCATTTCATGGTAGGACTTCCAGTCACGCAGAAAGTTTTGGATGCCATTTAGGTTATCGTGGATCGACTTACAAAGACCGTACATTTTCTACCAATCAAGATTCGCTACAGTGTGAATCAGTTAGTGAGTCTGTATGTAAAGGAGATTGTTTCATGGAGTGCCGGTATTGATTGTTTCTGACCGAGACCCGCGTTTCACATCAAAATTTTGGAAAAGCTTACAAGAGAGGATGGGAACACAGTCAAGGTTAAGTACTGCTTATCATCTTCAGACAGACAGGCAAAGTGAGCGAACAATACAAACACTAGAGGACATGCTTAGGACTTGCGTGATGGACTTCAAGGGAAATTGGGACGACCACCTACCCTTAGTCGAATTTGCGTATAATAATAGTTACCATGCGAGTATCGGCATGCCACCATACGAAGCTCTTTACGGAAGGAAGTGCAGAATGCCATTATGTTAGGACGAAGTCAGAGAACGACGAATACTCGGACCAGAGTTAGTACAACAAACTGCGGATGTGGTGACAATGATAAGAGCAAGACTAGTAGCAACTCAAGATCGCCAGAAAAAGTACGCGGATTTGCATCAACAAGACCGCGAATTTAAAGTCGGCAGTTTTGTATTCTTGAAGGTATCTCCATGGAAGAGAAAGATCCGTTTCGGCAAGAAAGGAAAACTGAGTCCAAGATTCATCGGACCGTTCGAGATACTCAAGCAAGTGGGCGAAGTAGCGTACAAAGTTTATCAGTCAACGTGTATGGCAAAAAGGCTAAGGCCTATTCCTATTCTCTTCTTCCAAGCTTTGCTAGACAATGATCATGTAGGGAGTGGGCATAATGATGCAAACCAACAACCAATTACCAATTTCTCCTATAATAACCCGATATATTTCTATATAATTAAATCAGAAATTTTGCGTATAAAATTTTTATTTTTTTTTAAAGATGTGGATTTGTACAAGATAAGGTGTATATGTATTTATGTGGTAAATAAAAATATATTTATTACATAAATATTTACAAATAATTTTATTTTAGAATTATTGATTTTTATAAAGTATATTTTTATAATAATTAATTTATAGCCGAAATGTTTTTATTAATGAAAATATAATCATATATTATTTAAATAATATATGGACTGATTTTTAGAATAATTATAATATTTATTTTATTATATGAATTTTTATACAGATTATTAAGTTAATTATTTTACCTTAATGATTAAGGTTAAATATGGGAGAATAAATCAAATATAGAATCCAAACCCTAATTTTGGATTTTTATTAAGGAATGAGAATAATAATATAATATTAATTATATTTTAATTTTTCAGTGCTATAAATATGTACTGTATGTACGTATTGAGGATGGTTGGTCAGTTATGGTGTTTAATGTCAAAACCCTAGTTTTACTACGGGAAACCCTAATTTGGAAATCAATTGTGAGTTTAAGATAGTTATATAACTGTGATATATGATTTATGTTATGTATTATATAATATTATGATTAATTAGGTAATCCTAATTAATAGTTAGAAATCCTAATTAGCTAATCAAGAAAATCCTAGCAATATTTTTTTTATAAACCCTAGTTAGTAAGTCAATTAAGACTTTAAAATCTGTTAAGCCATCGTGTTATGTTGTATATGGTATGTGTTGTAGAGTTTAGTGCTAATTATGAAAAACCCTAATTAGTAATTAAAAACTCTAATTTTGAAAACCCTAAATAATAGTTATAAGCCTTAATTTTTAAAATTAGTAAACCTAATTACTAATTGTAAATTCTAATTGCTAAATTAGCAAGGTTAACAATAATTATTAAATAATTAATACCCTAATGTGCATGTATAATGTAATTAGAAAACCTAATCTAATTAAGGAAACCCTAATTAAAAATTCTAGAAACTAAAATTTGTTATTATTTTATTTTATTTTATTTTTTTGTGTGCAAACCCTAGTGGGAAAAATCCTACAATTTGTGCTAAACCTTAGGGTTAAACCATAAGGGTTAAACCCTAAGGGTTTGACAAGATTACATTTAAGCCATTAAATTAGAAATTCAAATAACCATTATGCCCTTTTTATATTATTGAAGCTAACTTGAGAAGTTAACCTATTGGAGTTGGTAAACCACCCTAGAGTAGCCATGTGACTAGAATGCAAGCAATTAACTCTAAATCTTAGCCATTACATGCATCTAAACTTGTATAAATAGATTTGGAGAGAGAGAGAAATTCATTTGTTAGGCCATTTTTCTCAAACACCCAATCAATCCTCTCTCTCACTAAAACTCACGAAATTATATAGTATATCAGTCCCAAATCAAAGCCCCACGAACATCATAACCAAATCAGAAGCACAGAATCAAAGATTGATCAAAGAAGGTATAAACCCTAGCCATACAATCTGACCAAAAATCTGTTGTTAGATGTTATATTTTTTTTTGTTAAACATGTTATATAAGGTGTATAATAATGATCTGGGTTGCTAGATGTTAGATCCATAACATCTAGAGGCTCGGATTTGGTGTTTTTCAAAATTTGGGAAAATATTTTTTTTGTGACTGACAACCAAATGTCAGGTCGTGTATATCTCTTTCTGTTAATTAGTTTTGTTGTTTTAAGCTTTGATCTTGTAGTATGCTATGAGATCTTTGCTCTAGAACAAAAATCAGGGTCAGATCGGTTGTAGGGTGCAAGTTATGGGTGGTCAAATACCGTTGACCAACCATGACTGGTCAAGTTCTGGGTAACCCATAATGAGCCCAGAAAGCGCTGACATGATTTTCTAGAGCTTCGATCTGACAGTGGTTTGATGTTTCATTATGTTTCTTGCATCCATGTTGAAGTGTGTTGGTTATACTACATTCTAGTGTCTTTAGATCACATTAATATTAAACAGGTTAGATTTATGGGACGGTCAAACCAGGCCGCTTGACCATGTTTTCTATTTTTTGGGTAACCAAGAAAACAGATGAACACGGTCTCTGACAAGGTTTGACCGGCCCGGATCTGACGATTGTGTTATGATTTTATTAATGTTGTGTGATAGATCTCTTGTTCTACATGTTGGGTACACACTGAAACTTTTATATCACAAAACCATTACACGGATTTCAAGTTATAGAAGCCCAAAGGTGGACAGTCGAACTGTTCTTTATTTCTGGGTAACCCAGAAATGAAGAAAAGGTCTGACAGACACTTTAGAGGCTAAGATCTCTTTGGTTATGCATGTTATGATGATGTTTATTGTTGGATCGTGTAGTCTTGTACTTGTACTTCATGATCTGACCATCAACATGTCCAGAAAAACTTTGTGTGAAGATTAATTGTTGGTCAAACGTGATACCTGGCAAACTGACTTGAATTTCTAGATTTGGCCAAGAAAACGAAAAACACATATAGCGACGGTTCTGACTCTATAGGCAGTCTTTAGCAACACTTTTATTAAAATTAATTATTTAAATTCCTAAAATTATTTAAAAATAGTAATTAATTTTCAAAAATTACAAAAATAATTCTAAAAATTATTTTTGAGTTATAAAAATAAAATATTAATAATTTGAAATATTTTTCATAAATATTAGTATTTATTTAAATATTATTGATAATTAATTTATTTATTAAATGCATTAAATAAATTAATTAAAAATGATTTTATTATATTAAAAATTATTTTAAATGATAATAAGTTATTTAAAAATATTTTAAGTTATAAAATATAACTTTTAATATTTTAAAGCAAAATTCATTAATAAATTAATATTAATGATATTTAAGTTATTTACTCAATGAATTAAATAAATAAATTGAAAATAATTTTATTATATTAAAAATTATTTTAAATAATAATAAGGTATTTAAAAATATTATAAGTTATAAAATATAACTTTTAATATTTAAAGGTTAATTTCATTGATTAATTATTATTAATGATATTAAAGTTATTTAATAATTATATTAAATAATATAGCTTAAAAATGATTTTAAAATTATAAAAATTATTTTAAATGAATATAACGTGTTTAAAGATATTTTAAGTTATAAAATACAACTTTTAATATTTAAAGGATAATTTCATTAATAATTTAATATTAATGATATTAATTTTATTTAATAATTATATTAAATAAATAGTTTAAAAATAGTTTTATTAATTTAAAAATCATTTAAAATGGATATAAATGAATTAAAAATATTTTAAGTTATAATTAATGGCTTTTAATATTTTGATAAATGATACATTAATATTTTAATATTAATGGTAAATATTTGAAAATAATTTTAAATGTTTTAAAAATCATTTAAGGGTAATATAAATGTTTTAAAAATATTTTGAGTTATTTTAAATAACTTAATATTTTTGACAATGGTTTCATTAATAGTTTAATAGTAATTAAATATTAATGATAATAGAATTGTTTGATATTTAAATCATTTAATAATGATTCCGATGTTTGAAAATTCATGATAAATTATAATAAATATTTAAAAATTATTATAAGTCATTTAAAATTAATATGACTGATAATTACAGTTATTGAGTTACAGGACAGAGTCTTGGACTCGATAATTACCTGATAAAGCCGTCGGTACACCGACATGTTTCAGAAATTGATCTGGATTTAACTAATTTGATTAGTTATGTGCTTATTTATGATTCAATTGTTGTGGAACATGTGTAATAATGTGATTAGGTTATGTGCTGACTGCGAAATGCAGTACTATGTGTTATAGTATATTATTCTAATCAGTAAAATGATCTTATTACTGATAGGTGGTTATATAAAAGATAAAACTAAGTTATAAATTGTAAGCAGCGTATCAAGCAAGTATCTTACATTTGCATTTGCTTTATGCAATGGACATGAGTAAGAATGTTTTTAAATTTATATTATTATTGTACAGATTATTAACCCTATATTATATACACTCATTGATTATCAACATGTTAGTATATGGTAATTCAGATATATATTCTGTTCGTTGATTTCTATAAATGGTTATACAAGTGTCCCCAGTTGGATAATCATTGTATTTAATCACATGTTGATACACCTTTGTCAATTACCCGCATATATATATATATATATATATATATATATATATATATATATATATATATGTTGAATTATAGATTATTGTTGAACAAGATAAAACCTTTGATTTGGAACCAGACAAGTATGAACATCCCTACACGGGAAAACTTTTATGCGCCCAAGGCGGACAGAGTGAACGATACTCTCGTTCTTGCATGTAGTGTTGATCAATACAGGGTACAACGGGCTGATCACCCCCGTGCCCGTAAGTCATGACGGTTTACAGATGAAGTTCTGTTTAACCTTTTCGAAAATGAAAACAATGTTCATAGTATGTCACCTTAACCCTAGTTATAGTCATTACGTAGTTTCAAAAGTTTGAAAGAGAGTTGTTATGTTATTATTATCGGTACAGATTACTTCACAACTATTGATCTGTTGTAGAAGGATAGTATAAAGAAAATATTTAAATTCTTTCAGCTTATATATATATATATATATATATATATATATAATTGTTATTACTTGCTGGGCACTCAAATGCTCATCCTTGCTTAATTTAAATGTTTTCAGCCAAGTGTGAAGAACCAAAAGGCTCATACAGAAACAAAGGAAAAGGAAAGCTAACCAAATAAGATTTGTGGTAGTTTATGTAATAGTTTGATATTATTATTAAGACAATGATATATAAATTATCTATCATGTTGTGTAAAGAATGTATTAAAGGTTATGTAATTGGGAGCTGGACTCTGATAATTATGTAAATTAAGTTGATCTTTATATTATTGTTATTATTATTAGTATTATTCCGCTCATAGAAATGGTATAGTGAAGCACCGAGTTCGTGTTTTAAGTACCCGAATTTGGGGGGCTTTACAAGTTGGTATCAGAGTTATAAGTATGAATTTGCAAAGAGCCCCGAGCCTCTCGCTGGTGACTTCCTTGTGTGGAATGCACCGAAGCCAGACTCTCCGTAGGGAACGCCTATTCAGTCGGTGGCAAGCTGATAGGTACCCTTGTAAGGTGCTATGGTTGGAAGCACCATGAAAGTTACAGGTTGGTATCAGAGCTTAGGGTTAAAAACCTTAGGTGGGCTAGACCTTAGGCTATAACCTTAGAACAGAGGGAAACGTTAAAAATATAAATAACTCATATAGAGTTTAAAAAGAGATGAATTGAATAAATTCATCGGTAAACAAAATAAAAGATAACTTATATAAAACTATTATTTGCTGTGTGTATATATTATATGCTAATCAGGATAATTTATGTGTGTAGATGTCTGGTGGAAAATGCTTATTATATGCTTATAGCATGAAGAAGGATCAAATCCATACACCCGAGCTAATATCGAAGCCAATAGCTGAAATAGAGGCTCACAATAAAACCAACTCGGACGAGGTGGTTATCGTGGAAAATATAGTACCAAATTCAGAAATGGTGGAGCTGACAGATAGTGATTCGGACACTAAAGTTGAAGCTGATCAAGCATCAACGGAGGTGCAGGATCTGAGGAACAAAGTCTATTCTCTGAAAAGGCTGTGGGAAATAGAAAAGTTAATGAATAGTCAGTTGCGTCAAGCGTTAATAGAAATAATGGAAGAACAACATAAACTTAAAATCTAAATTAATCAGATGGGAGCCACAAGCAACACATCGTGTGCAGCTCCGAGCAAGAAGGGGAAAAGAAAGATGGAAGACCACGACTTAGGAAAATTCGATAAGAAGAACGGGAAAAGAATATGTTACATTTATGGTTATGAAGGACATACTACTCTATATTGCCCTGACTATAAACCAGGTGCATGTTTTATCTGTGGGATAGAAGGTCATCAGGCGAGAGGTTGTCCAAGGAAAAGGGTGTAGCAAATAGGTAGTATAGGTTATGTGGTGTAGGTGTGTTTAATGTAATATGTGTGCTTAGTATGTTTGTGTAATGTAATATTCTAAAACTTTTGTAATGATCAAGTTTGTAAATCCTGACTTTTGTGGTCAGGAAGGGATAGCTAATGTTTAAAGCATTATGTGCTATGCTATGTAAAATATTCGTTGAATGAATATGAATCTAAGTTTGAGAAATGAAACAAGTTTAACATACTCATCTTATGCGATAAGGTTTAGGAGGTAAGTTGAATTTATGATTTTATTTAATCAGATAATGCCGCCAAGACGTCGAACTCACAATCAAAGGGCAGAAGAATCTGTCAATAACGTTGAGGAATAACAACAAGCAGACCTGATGCAGAACTTCATGAACATGATAGCTCAGGCTATACAACAGGGAATACTAGCTGCAAGGAACTAGCCGGACAACTGCTTAGCTAACTTCAAAGACTTAAAGGCTGTAGGACCGCCAGAATTCAAAGGTACAACTGACCCTGTTGAAGTCCAAACTTGGGTTAAAGAGATTGAAAAAGTATTTGTGATAGCTAGGGTAGCTGAGGGGCAGAAGACCGCTTTTGCCACCTATATGATGAAGGATGAGGCAAACTTTTGGTGGGAAGCGAATTAGACAAGGGCAGGAGAAGGTGTAGTTACTTGGGATAGGTTCAAAACTTTGTTTTTCAAAAACTATTTTTCACCTAGTATGCAGGCTAGGATGGAGGTGAAATTTTTAGAATTGAAGCAGGAGAATATAACGGTGTCCGAATATGCCGCCAAATTTAATGAGTTAGCTAGGTTTGCCCCGCATCAAGTAGATACAGAGGCTAAAAAAGCGAGAAGGTTTGAGCTGGGATTGAAACCGTGACTCTACAACAAGGTGGCAGTATTACAGATCCCTACATTTGCAGCACTCATAGAGAAGGCGGTTATTGCTGAGGAGGGAAGTGAAGCTATGAGCCTCTACAACAAGGGGAGGAAGAATAATGGTAAGGTAGAAGGAGCTGGGAAGGTAGGAATTAATAGTGGGTGCAGGAGTGGAGATGGAGAGAGGAAGGTGAATAATTTTGGGAATGTTCAAATCAAGCAGGAAGGAGTTAAGAAGCCAGCTGTTCAGTGTAAGACTTGTGGAAAGAACCACTCTAGGGAATGTTTGAAGGGGAATTTTGTTTGCTATAAGTGCGAGCAGGAGGGCCATATCTCTCCCAACTGCCCCAATTCAAGAGTGAACAGTGGATGTTTTCTGTGCGGATCGACCAATCACAAGGTGAAAAATTGTCCGAAGAGGAGGGCGAAGACAGGGAGTGTGACTACTGGCAAGGGCAGCGGAACTCTGGCAATCACGGGACCTACATCGTCAGACAAGTCAATAAAATCAACAGCAAGGGTCTACAACATGATGTCCAGGACGTGATGGCAGCTGGCAGTGGGATTCCAAGTATTATTCGAATAACTTTTATTTTCTTTTACATGGTTTTCCTATATATAGTAAAGTATTTTATAAAGAAAATTTGAGGGAGGAATTTGAGTTCTTTTAAAAATCAAATTTTCGTTTAATCAGAAAGACAAGTTTTATGTAAATAGTTAAAGATCAGTTCGATCAAATTATGATCGAGATCTACTTGCAATGATTGTGTATGCTATGTACCCGTGTATTTGCAGGTTTTAAAATGGTGATTCCAAGGACGGAATCTTTATAAGGGAGGGTGAATGTAATAACACGATATTTTCTATATAATTAAATCAGAAATTTTGTGTATAAATTTTTTTTTAAAGATGAGAATTTGTATAAGATAAGGTGTATATGTATTTATGTGGTAAATAAAAATATATTTATTACATAAATATTTATAAATAATTTTATTTTAGAATTATTGATTTTTATAAAGTATATTTTTATAATAATTAATTTATAGCAAAAATATTTTTATTAATGAAAATATAATCATATATTATTTAAATAATATATGGAGTAATTTTTAAAATAATTATAATAATTATTTTATTATATGAATTTTTGTACCAATTATTAAGTTAATTATTTTACCTTAATAATTAAGGTTAAATATGGGAGAATAAATCAGATATGGAATCCAAACCCTAATTTTGGATTTTTATCAAGGAATGAGAAAAATAATATAATATTAATTATATTTTGATTTTTCAGTGCTATACATATGTACTGTGTGTACGTATTGAGGATGGTTGGTCAATTATGGTGTTTAATGTCAAAACCCTAGTTTTACTATGGGAAACCCTAATTTAAAAATCAATTGTGAGTTTAAGATAGTTATATAACTGTGATATATGATTTATGTTATGTATTATATAATGTTATGATTAACTAGGTAATCCTAACTAATAGTTAGAAATCCTAATTAGCTAATCAAGAAAATCCTAGCAATTTTTTTTTATAAACGCTAGTTAGTAAGTCAATTAAGACTTTAAAATCTGTTAAGCCATTGTGTTATGTTGTATATGGTATGTGTTGTAGAATTTAATGCTAATTATGAAAAACCCTAATTAGTAATTAAAAACCCTAAATAATAGTTATAAGCCCTAATTTTTAAAATTAGTAAACCTAATTACTAATTGTAAATTCTAATTGCTAAATTAGCAAGGTTAACCATAATTATTAAATAATTATTACCCTAATGTGCATGTATAATGTAATTAGAAAATCCAATCTAATCAAGGAAACCCTAATTAAAAATTTTAAAAACTAAAATTTGTTATTATTTTATTTTATTTTATTTTTTTTGTGTGCAAACCCTAGTGGGAAAAATCTTACAATTTATGCTAAACCTTAGGGTTAAACCCTAAGGGTTTGACAAGATTACATTTAAGCCATTAAATTGGAAATTCAAATGACCAGTATGCCCTTTTTCTATTATTGAAGCTAACTTGTAGAAGTTAACCTATTGGAGTTGGTAAACCACCCTAGAGTAGTCATGTGACTAGAATGCCAGCAATCAACTCTAAATTTCAGCCATTACATGCATCTAAACTTGTATAAATTGATTTGGAGAAAGAGAAATTCATTTGTTTGGTCATTTTGCTCAAACACCCAACCAATCCTCTCTCTCACAAAAACTCACGAAATTATATAGTATATCAGTCCCAAATCAAAGCCCCACGAACACCATAACTAAATCAGAAGCACAGAATCAAAGATTGATCAAAGAAGGTATAAATCCTAGCCATACAATCTGACCAAAAATCTGTTGTTAGATGTTAGATTTTTTTGTTAAATATGTTATATAAGGTGTATAATGATGATATGGGTTGCTAGATGTTAGATCCATAACATCTAGAGGCTCGGATTTGGTGTTTTTCAAAATTTGGAAAAATATTTTTTTTGTGATTGACAATCAAATGTCAGGTCGCGTAGATCTCTTTCTGTTAATTAGTTTTATTGTTTTAAGCTTTGATCTTGTAGTATGCTATGAGCTCTTTGCTCTAGAACAAAAATTAGGGCCAGATCGGTTGTAGGGTGCAAGTTATGGGTGGTCAAACACCGTTGACCAACCATGACTGGTCAAGTTCTGGGTAACCCAGAATGAGCCCAGAAAGCGCTGACAAGATTTTCTAGAGCTTCGATCTGGCAGTGGTTTGATGTTTCATTATGTTTCTTGCATCCATGTTGAAGTGTGTTGGTTATACTACATTCTAGTGTCTTTAGATCACATTAATATTAAACAGGTTAGATTTATGGGACTGTAAAACCAGGCCGCTTGACCATGTTTTCTGTTTCCTGGGTAACCCAGAAAACGGATGAACACGGTCTCTGACAGGGTTTGACCTGTCCGGAACTGACGATTGTGTTGTGATTTTGTTGATGTTGTGTGATAGATCTCTTGTTCTACATGTTGGTTACACACTGAAACTTTTATATCACAAAACCATTACACGAATTTCAAGTTATAGAAGCCCAAAGGTGGACAGTCGAACTGTTCTTCATTTCTGGGTCTGACAGCCACTTTAGAGGCTCGGATCTCTTTGGTTATGCATGTTATGATGATGTTTATTGTTAGATCGTGTAGTCTTGTACTTATACAACATGATCTGGCCATCAACATGTCCAGAAACACTTTGTGTAAAGATTAA
Source organism: Panax notoginseng (assembly GCA_016801055.1). Lineage (NCBI taxonomy): Eukaryota > Viridiplantae > Streptophyta > Magnoliopsida > Apiales > Araliaceae > Panax > Panax notoginseng. The sequence continues at coordinate 173,222,607 of CM029013.1, forward strand.
TTGTTGGTCAAATGTGGTACCTGGCAAACTTACTTGAATTTTTGGGTTTGGCCAAGAACACGAAGAACACCTATAGCGACGGTTCTGTCGCTATAGGCAGTCTTTAGCAACACTTTTATTAAAATTAATTATTCAAATTCTGAAAATTATTTAAAAATGGTAATTAATTTTTGAAAATTACAAAAATATTTTTAAAAATTATTTTTAACTTATAAAAATTAAATATTAATAATTTGAAATATTTTTCATAAATATTAGTATTTATTTAAATATTATTGATAATTAATTTATTTATTAAATGCATTAAATAAATTAATTAAAAATGATTTTATTATATTAAAAATTATTTTAAATGATAATAAGTTATTTAAAAATATTTTAAGTTATAAAATATAACTTTTAATATTTTAAAGCAAAATTCATTGATAAATTAATATTAATGATATTTAAGTTATTTACTAAATGAATTAAATAAATAAATTAAAAATCATTTTACTATATTAAAAATCATTTTAAATAATAATAAGGTATTTAAAAATATGATAAGTTATAAAATATAACTTTTAATAATTAAAGGTAAATTTTATTGATTAATTATTATTAATGATATTAAAGTTATTTAATAATTATATGAAATAATTTAGTTTAAATATGATTTTAATATTATAAAAATTATTTTAAATGAAAATAAAGTGTTTAAAGATATTTTAAGTTATAAAATATAACTTTTAATATTTAAAGGATAATTTCATTAATAATTTAATATTAATGATATTATTTTAATATTAATGATATTAAATTTATTTAGGAATTATATTAAATAAATAGTTTAAAATAGTTTTATTAATTTAAAAATCATTTAAAACGGATATAAATGAATTAAAAATATTTTAAGTTATAATTAATGGCTTTTAATATTTTGATAAATGGTACATTAATATTTAAATATTAATTGTAATTATTTAAAAATAATTTTAAATGTTTTAAAAATCATTTAAGGGTAATATAAATGTTTTAAAAATATTTTGAGTTATTTTAAATAACTTAATATTTTTGGCAATGGTTTCATTAATAGTTTAATATTAATTAAATATTAATGATAATAGAATTATTTGATATTTAAATCATTTAATAATGATTTTGATGTTTGAAAATTCATGATAAATTACAATAAATGTTTAAAAATTATTATAAGTCATTTTAAAATAATATGACTGATAATTACAGTTATTGAGTTACAGGACAGAGTCTTAGACTCGATAATTACCCGATAAAGTTGTCGATACACCGACATGTTTCAGAAATTGATCTGGACTTAGATAATTTGATTAGTTATGTGCTTATTTGTGATTCAATAGTTGTGGAACATGTGTGATAATGTGATTAGGTTATGTGCTGACTGAGAAATGCAGTACTATGTGTTATAGTATATTGTTCTAATAAGTAAAATGATCTTATTACTGATAGGTGGTTATATAAAAGATAAAACTAAGTTACAAATTATAAGCAGCGTATCAGGCAAGTATCTTACCTTTGCATTTCCTTTATGCAATGGACATGAGTAAGAATATTTCTAAATTTATATTATTACTGTACAGATTATTAACCATATATTATATACACTCATTGATTATCAACATGTTAGTATATGGTAATTCAGATATGTAAGAACCTAACTTATTATAAATGAAATTGAATTTTCTCTATTTATTATTTTAAAATAGTAAGGGTTGATTTGACTAATGTGATTAGTTATGGGTACAAATACGCAAATATTTTTAAATAAGCAAGTGGTTATAAAATATTTATTGTTGTCGGGGAATATTCGGTTGGTCGTGGAATATTCTTACTGTCGGGGAATATTCGTACGACGGCGCAGCCTTGTGTGGGCCCCATAACGGAAAATGATTGGATGAAGAAAACGACAAGTATAAGTTTTTTATAAGTAACGGCGTAGTTGTTACCGTTAATACTGTTGAAATACTTGGTGGTTAAAACATAGTAGCACACGGTATTACACCAATTATTGATTCTTACGTAAGAAGGCACTACTCAATAATTGTTACAGTAATTATTGTTCAATATTTTATTTTATTGAATCAATAATTGTTGCATTGATATTTTATATTACTATTATTCAATAATTGTCACTACACAATATTTTCCATTATTAGAGCAATAATTCATATTATCTGAATAATATTATTAGATACCATTATTGGTAATGTTTAGAAAGTTCTGTCTAAGGAAAGGTTTGGTCACCTAATTGCGCGCCAATAAGGAGAGATCCTTATTGGAAAGCCCCCTCTTTCCTGGGAACTGCCTGGTTGTCAATATTGTGATTCTGTTATATTATTTATGAATAATTAATTATTGATTTATATGATAAAAAAAATATTCATTGTATGTGGATATAGATGGAGAAAATTTTTAATGTGACAATTGTTGAAAATTAATATTTTATCTTTTTTTTGATAAAAAATTCATTTAAATATATTATTATATTATAATAATATAATAATGGTGATATTTTTACAATGAATGTGGGATATATGAATAAATGAGGAGAAATAATATTTTTATTACTAAAAATATTTAAAACATGTTTGTCATGTTTGTGGACCCCATTTCTTGACTGAAATTTGATTATAGCTTGTAAAATCTCTACTTTGTGGATTTTGATCAATTTCTGTTTAGAATTTGGAAAAACTTTCTGCTACAAATTTGTAAAGAATGTAATTTCCTATGAAAAGAACATAAGATTTGATTTTTTCTGATAAAATGGCTTTTTATTATGAATTATTGAAATTTCGGAGTTCCGGAATAATTAATTTCTGAAGTTTAAAATACTTTAATTAAGAAAAACGTTTTTGTTATTTTTGTGGGGTGAGTGGCTGATAATTTTGGTCTGCTGTGGTGTACGTAGGAATATAAGTTGAAAATATTAATATTTTATAAAAATTTTTGCTTTGGTGTTCTAAGCATTTTCCTATAAATAGGGTGCTTAGGTTAGAATTGAAAATCACACCAAAAATAAATTTTTTCTCACTTTCTCTCTCTATAATATCGACCATATTTTTGTAAGTATTTTGGTACTTTGAGAGTTGTTATACGGTGCAAGTTCCTTCTGCACTATATCTAGTATTTCAGCTAGAAGTAGTCTTTTCTGAGGTAAGGGATATTTTTTTATATAAATGATATTATTTCTTTCAATATCATTATGCCAAAATATTGGTCTGAACTTTTTATCAAATTTAGAACTTTTTGTGTCGGGGTTACTATTCACGTATACGGCACTAATCACGAATACGACACTATTCACCGAAAAAATTAAATTTTCATTTTTGTCCAATATATCTATTATGGATACTAGCTTTGATTGTATCCATATTTTGATTATTCTTGAATTTTGCTTTGCTATGATTATTTATGAAGTATTTTTGAACTCGAATTGTTTAAAGTAAGAATCCTTAATATTTGTTCTTTTGTTTCACTGGATTCGTTTTCTTTAAAAGATTTTTCGTCATCCTCAGTCCTAAATAATGATATTACTGAATATCTTTGGCCTGTAGTGCAAAGACAAATGATTTTCTGATGAATATCTTTGGCCCATAGTGTAAAGATGAGCAGTTATTTAGATGAACATGACCAACTGATGAATATCTTTGGCCTGTAGTGCAAAGATGAATATTTGATTTAAGATGTATATTGATTGATGTTACAGGGATAAAATATTGATGAACTTTTAAATTCATAGATGATAGTAGATTTCATCCTCTACTTAACTCTTCTAATGAATTATTATTTCCGCTGCGAATATTGATTTAAAATTTGTTGTCTATTGTATTCTATTAGATTTTTCCCTGTTGAGGACTAACGATAATTTGTTCTATATTATCCTCGTCATAATATTCTTTACTAGGCTAGTTGAGCTCACCCTTTTCCTTTTTGTTCTATTTTCTTCTCAAGAGGCGAGAATGTAGCAAGTACTAGTCGGGGTATGGAATGCTGGTTCTAGAAGTTATTTTAGTAGTCCTCACCATTTTTATAAAATAATGTAATGAAGACTTATTTGGGTGTTAATATTGTCTAGATGACAATATTTGTATTTAAACTCACAATTTATGTGTTGTATTAATAAAGTTGTAGTTATTTCTGTACCATGTATTTGACAACTCAGAATGGGTGATATATACCTATTTTGGGGGTGTCACAAGATATATATTCTGTTCGTTAATTTCTATAAATGGTTATAAAAGTGTCCCCACTTGGATAATCATTGTATTTAGTCACATATTAATACACCTTTGTCAATTACCCGTATATATATATATATATATATATATATATATATATATATATATATATATATATATATATATGTTAAATTATAGATTATTGTTGAATAAGATAAAACCTTTGATTTGGAACCTAGACAAGTATGAACAACCTTACAAGGGAAAACTTTTATAAGCCCAAGGCGAACAGAGTGAACGATACTCTCGTTCTTGCATGCAGTGTTGATCAATACAAGGTACAACAGGCTGATCACCCATGTGCCCGTAAGTCATGAGGGCTTACAGATGAAGTTCTGTTTAACCTTTTTGAAAATAAAAATAATGTTCATAGTATGTCACCTTAACCCTAGTTATAGTCATTATGTAGTTTTAAAAATTTGAAAGAGGGTTGTTATGTTATTATTATTGGTACAGATTACTTCACAACTATTGATCTGTTGTAGAAGGATAGTATAAAGAAAATATTTAAATTCTTTTAGCTTATATATATATATATATATATATATATATATATATATTGTTATTACTTGCTGGGCACTCAAATGCTCATCCTTACTTAATTTAAATGTTTTCAGCCAAGTGTGAAGAACCAGAAGGCTCTTGCAGAAATAAGGGAAAAGGAAAGCTATCCAAATAAGATTTGTGGTAGTTTATGTAATAGTTTGATATTATTATTAAGACAATGATATATAAATTATCTATCATGTTATGTAAGGAATGTATTAAAGGTTACGTACTTGGGAGCTGGACTCTGATAATTATGTAAATTAAGTTGATCTTTATATTATTGTTATTGTTATTAGTATTATTTTACTCATAGAAAATGTATCGTGAAGCACCGAGTTCGAGTTTCAAGTACCCAGATTTGGGGGGCTTTACATCTCCTTACCCTTCATGCAATCCTTTCATCCATGAGTTTGATTTAGGGGGGAATCTCATTGTCTATGTATTAGATTTTCTATAAATGAGAGCTTTCCATTTATATTTCCAATTGCTGAGATTTGTTAAAGTGTGAGGGTGAGAACATACAAGTATTCTAGGACATTGGAAGTTCAACTAGGAGCAAGCTCATTCATTTGCAGAAGGTATAACCTCCCCTCCTTGCTTCAATTCCATTCTCTGTAAAAATGGAGTTTTGAGTTCTTGAAATCTAAATTCTTGATTTTGTGAAATTAAATGTTAATGAGGTTGGGTATGTGCTATATAGTCGTTATATGACCATATAAATATGTTTAAACTGTTATAGGACTATTTAGAAACGAATTTATGAGTAAATTTTATGGTTAGGCTATCTTTCTGCCGATGCAGATTGCTACTGGTTCGAACCAGACACGGCGCAGCTGCGCCGGATTAAGACTGACGCGCAGCACAGCTGCGCCGGTTCCAAAATTCAGTTTTTAGTTTTGTTTTGTAATCTGCCAAGCGTTAGTCACTTATTATGACATATACGAGCATGCAAGCATGTGTAAGGGGTATATATAGATATATGAACCAATGTGAACATATTTTACTATATTAGCATGATTAACGAAACCATATGGTTTAGATGGAAATTTAGGACTTTGAGTTTCAAAAACAAACTATGTTAAAGATCATGTTCTACAAATTGTGAGCTTAGTAATCTATACATGACTGATTTTACAGCTAAATGAGCATGCTATAGTGTACATAGTCCCTTTGTTCATGACCGTCTTATTAGGCTTTATGTTAGAGGTATTTTCAAGAAAAAGGCTTAGCCTAGTGAGCTAACATGCATGATTCTACATAATGTATATTCTGACTTTGCAAGCATGTTAGTATGACTTAGAAATTCATGAATAAACCTTTAGCTTGTGTTTATGTGATTAGCAAGAAAGCATGAACATGTTGAACTTACGAGTAAGCTTTAAATGTAAATATTGTCAAACTGCCTTGAGGGTTAGAATCTGACCTTTGTGATCATGTTTGATGACCTTCTTAGACTCATTTATGTAGTATAATCATAGATATACCATGCTTGTGTTTCACATTTCAAGAAAAGCATAAATGAAGCATATTTTAACCAAAACGGTGGTAATTTCACATATGTGTTATAAACACACACAAGCATGCCTAAAATGAGTTTTATAACTATCTTGTATGCTTAGAAAGCAATCATGATAAACTTTGTGGTTTCATGACCTTTAATGGCCTTAAATTGTTGAAATAATCAATTTAGAATTTTATTATGAAAGAAGGAACCTAGATTGACTTAAGAAGCATGAAAAGACCTTTAACATAACAAATATAACCTGTGAGAAACCACAAGGCAGCACAAGGCAGAAACCACAAGGCAGCAGTTGAGTCTAGGCTTAGCCAAGGGATGGCGCAGCTGCGCTGGTACCAGGCTTAGCTGTAGCATCCCCAAATCTAGGTCACAAATCACCACGGATCTAGTATTCTATTTCTATAACTATTGCAGAAGATATAAAAATAAATTGTTTATACAATAAACTTTACACACTACTCCCCAAGGTCGAGTAATCTTAACTTATACACAATTCACAAACTATCTAACATATAACATTATTATCATACTATACTATTACAACTTAGCTGCACATATAATCCCAAGCTGAACCTGGCTTTATCCTTTCCCGTATCCGAACGTGTTCGCCTTATCTGCAATGTTTATCATGATATAGCAGGGGTGAACAATAAGTTTGCCCAACAAGTTTAAGTTCAATAAATTAAGAATATATCATGATTGAAAGAATTAAATAAAAGCTGGCTACAGTTCTACAATATAATTGCGAACTAGCATGAACAAATTTTACATAGCTGAACGAACATTGAACATGAACATATATATATATATATATATATATATATATATATATATATATATATATATATATATATATATCTGGACCGAATGGTAACGAAGGTGATCAGCCTTTCATACCTGATGAATACATGCAGTGTGCACATAGTGCGATTTAATAATTCTTAGACATGTCAATCAACAATAATTAACCACTAGTATATTTGAATAATACAACTCGAGGTCGAGTTAAGAAAAACATGCATGTTCCGTCGATTACTGTTACACAATTTTAATAAGCTTTGTCTGGAGACCTAATATTAATAATAATATTGATATAAAAATTAGAATAATATCGTAACAGTATTTAAAATAATCTTAACACATTAACACATAACCCTATCAGTCTATACAACATATAAAACCTAACCTCAAGTCAAACTATTACAGTCTGAGTCAAGCTCGGTACAATTTTGACATTCTGATTGCCTAATCGGACAATTATCGAGTTTAAGTTCAATTAAACTCAGCCTAAACACTTAACAATTATCTATGATAATTTTAATATCAGTCAAAATATTTTTCATAAACTCGTAAAAAAATTTTAGATAATTATTATCATTTATCATAATTTTTCAATCATTAATATTATATTTAAATGAATTAAATACCACATAATTCCTTTATCATTAATATTTATTTAATACAAAATATTAATAAAAATCATAACAAAATATTATAATATATTTATAATATATCAAAGTATTTTTAATACCTTAAAATCACATTTATATGATTTTTAGACCTTTAATTTCATTATCCGATAATTACTTTTAATATTAAAATATTAATATTTTCATGACAAAATATCAAAAGTTATATTTTATAACTTAAAATAATTTTATAACACTTAAATCATTTTTAAATGATTTATAAATCATTAATTATATTTTTCCATAATTTATTTAATATATTTAGTAAATAAATTAATTACCATTAATATTAATTTATTAATGAAATTCCTAACAAAATATTAAAAGTTACTAAAAATAACTTAAAATATTTTTTTATACCATAATATAATTTTTCATGATTTTTTAAGTATTAAAAATTATTTTTAAATAATTTATTTAATATTATAATTAAATAAATTAAATACCAATATTATTTCAAAAATATTAAATATTTATGAAATATATTCAGAATAATTAAAAACTAATTTTCAGGCTTTAAAATAATTTTTCGGAATTTATTATTGATTTTTAATAATTAAAAACCATTTTTCTCTATTTTTATAAATAAAATAATTGATTTTCTAATTAAACTGTCGCTAAAGTTGTTGTGGGCTACAAAACCGTCGCTGAAAGTGTTCTTGGGCTAAACCCAGAAACTCATGTCAAAGTTCGAGGTGCTCACTTTGACCAGTTCTAGATTCAATGATCTTCATGTTTCTGGGTTATCTAAAGTGTTACCAATGTAGTATTTATGTCATACTACACAAACAAAATGATTCCATGGTCATAAAACATCATATCAGAGAGATATTAGCCCTCAAAAAGTCTGACAATGCTGTTCTTCATTTCTGGGTTTTCCAGAAAATGAAGAACATTCGATGGTGCTATGCTTAGATCCTTGTAACTTTCACTCCTGATCTGTTTTTTGTGATATGAAGATTCAAACTTGTAGACTACATGTCCGGGTACAGTAACATATCATCAGATCATCATAACAATATCACAATAACAAGATTCAAGTCGGTCAAACGTTGTCAGAAAAGATAGCTCTTGAAGATTCTGGGTTGCCCATATTTGTTCTTCGATAGTTTGGTCAACCCTATTTTGACCTTGATTATTTTCAATTTTGTTGTTAATTTAGGCGATCTAATAGCATACATGTGTAGTTCATACTCCAGTCTACAACATCAAACTAACAACATGACCTAAAACATAAATCACAAGCAAGATCAAGGCCTGCAAAAACGCTGTCAGACAAGATCTGGGTTTTTGGGTTGCCTAGAAACCCGTTTTCGTGATCGGTCAACGCAGTTTGACTGCTTATAACTTGAAATCTAGACACGATTCAACCCTGATTCAAGTTTTAGAACAAAGACCACATAACATACTACAAGTTCAAACATTTAAAACACTAAACACATTAACAGGGACAGATCTAAGAGACTTGACATGTGACTGTCAGACACAATTTTTCCAGTTTTTCAGATTTCTAAAAACATAAAAATCGTGCATCTAGATGTTATGGATCCATGATCCAACAACCCAGATCATTAAAAGATACCCTCTAACATAACTTTAAACAACAAACAATATGGATCACATGATTTTCAAAATTTAAGGTTTATGCCTTTTTAGGCTTTGATCCTTGAATCTGATCATCATGATCTGTTCTTGAGATGCTATGGATCATTCTAGGGACTGAATCACTAATTGATTTCATGGGTATAGATAGAGGATGTCATGGTTGAGTGTTTGTGGACAAATGAAGCTAGATAATGAATTTCTCTCTCTTAAATTATTGATATAATTGGATGCAATACATGGCTGTGATATATGGCTGATTGCTGTGATATTTTAGCATATGGGTGTATCTTAGCTAGTCACCAACTACAAATAGGGCAATAATTGCAAGCTACCTTCAATAATGCACAAATGGTAAATTAGACATTTGGCTTTTAAATTAAATGGCTAACTTGTCATTTGCTACAACCCTTAGGGTTAAAACCTAAGGTTCTCAAAAATAAATTTTCTAATATTTTCAATTTAGGTTTTCAAAATAGAAAATTTTAATATTTCTAAATTATAATTAGAATTCTCTAATTATACTAAGATTTCCTAATCATAATTCCAACTTGCTAATTAGGATAAATATTTCCTAATTAAAATTGCTAATTTAGCAATTAGGTCTATTAAGGTTTCAAACGGAACAATTAGGGTTTTAAACTTTAAAATTATAGTTTTTTAACTAATTATTAGAGTTTCCCTAATTAAGTCTATAATCATAAATACGAACCTTTAAATTCTCAGTTTAGGGTTTTCGAATTCTGACTTAGGGTTTCAGATTCCCAGAATTTAAATTAGGGTTTTCAGAGCCAGTTTCTAAGGTTTCTTATTAATCATTAGGGTTTTATAACTGAACGTTGACGTTCTTAATATAATATTAGGGTTTGACACTAATATAGGTTATCTGGTCAACCCTTGACTCTTAACCACATTCTGTTCACATAATGACCATACACACAAAATATATACACTTATATAGTTAATCCTGAACAATTCACAACAAAAAATTTTAAATCCATAAAATTTCTTTCCAGAAATGCCAGATCTATTCACTTATTTTCTGTCTAAGTTTATTATTTAACCTTTATTCAATAATTTAAGATTTAATTTTTTTTTCTAAATTCTCGAGTCGTCACATTCACCCATTCTTCTAAAAATTTTGTCCCCGAAATTTACCTTACACCTTACACCTTGAACCTTTCACCATTCATACATAGCATCACAACTACCCAATTCATTCCTCAGAAGAGTAAAAATTTTTAAATATTGCTGAAGAGTTATATAGATTATTGTCTGTCATTTTCGCAAAGGTTTTATGAAAATTCATCCGCAAACCGTCATAACTTACGGACATAGTGGGTAATTTGCCTGGTATGCCCTGTACTTATTAAGTACTGCTGGTCGAATCTGTTTCTCGTCACAGATGGCAGCTATGGCGAAGAAAATAGATTCAATAGCTTAGAGCACAGATGGCAGCTATGGCGAAGAAAATAGATTCAATAGCTTAGAGCAAAGCGAAAATAGTTGCGTTTGTATGTGAGATCTGTGCAAAGATCACACTCTACGGATCAATGTGCTATCAGCTCGGAGTCGGTACAGTATGTGCGAAATTACAGGAAAGACCAAGGACAATTTTAGAACACATACAACCCCAATAACCGTAATCATCCAAACTTCAGTTGGTCAAATAATCAAGGAAATCAGCAGAATCAGTATCAGCCGAATAATCAGTTTCAGTCATAGCTAGCGCAGCCATAGTTTACACCAAGACCACCTTTTCCACCGGGATTTTCTCAACAACAACAACATCACACTCCAGCTGCACCTCAGCAAGAAAAGAAATCAGAAATAGAGGAGATGATGATGAAGTACATAGCAAATATAGAGGTTATGATCAAAAGCCAAGTAGTGGCTATTAAAAATCTAGAAACTCAGATGGGGTAAATGGTGAACATGCTTAACAACAGGCCCAGGGTTCATTGCCAAGTAATACAGAAGCAAATCCAAGAAGAGATGGGAAGGAACAGTGTCAAGCGATTACATTAAGGTCTGGGAAAAATATTGCAGGAACTGAGCATCGCGCACCCGCGCCTGAATTACAAGTGGATGCCGCGTGGCCGCGGGAGGAAAAAATTGTGTCTGAGCAGAAAGAAACCAAGGAAAATTCTGAGTTATAGCAGGAAGAGAAAGATAAATTCGGTTCAGTTGAGAAGCCTAAGAGTACAGTACCATTAGTTCACCCGCCGGTTCCGTATCCGTCGAGATTGAATAAGCATAGGGAAGATAAACAGTTCAGCAAGTTCTTGGAGGTTTTTAAGAAGCTGCAGATTAATATACCGTTAGCGGAGGCATTGGAACAGATGCCAAGTTATGCAAAGTTCATGAAGGGTATATTGTCAAGAAAGAGGATATTAGACGAGTTTGAGATAGTAGCCTTGATAGAGGAATGCAATGCAGTACTTCAGTGTCAACTACCTCCAAAACTGAAAGATTCGGGCAGTTTCACAATTTCATGAACGATCGAAAAGATGAACTTCGATAAATGTCTATGTGATATTGGGGCAAGTATCAATCTGATGCCCTTGTCAGTGTTTAATCAGTTGGGATTGCCGGCTCCATGGCCGATAAATATTTCTTTGCAGCTAGCTGACAGATCCGAAACGTATCCACGGGGAATAGTTGAGGATGTACTGGTGAAAGTGGATAAATTTATCTTTCCGGTTGACTTCATCATTCTGGATTACGAGGAAGATAAAAGTATACCAATCATACTGGGAAGACCATTCTTAGCCATAGGAAGGATTTTGATAGATGTGCAGAAAGGGGAACTCACGATGCATGTACATGATCAGGAGGTCACTTTTAATGTCTTCAAAGCAATGAAGTTCCCAACAGATGAAGAAGAATGTTTCAGAGTTAATTTGGTGGACCGTGTATTAAATGATGAAGTTGAGGGTCTGGTGGAGTATGAACCATTGGGGAGTGTTATTGCTGAAAATTCAAAATTGGTGGATGAGGAATTCGCCAAACTTGTTCAATATCTGGATACCATTCCACAATTCAGAAAATTCAGAACACCTATCGAGCCATTGACAAAAGATGGAGAGACATCGATAAAATTAAAGCCATCTCTTGAGACACCTCCAGGACTTGAATTAAAACCACTTCCAGATCATCTTAGGTACGCATTTTTAAATAAAGATTCAAAGTTACCTGTGATTATTGCTGCTGCACTAACATCTTTTTAGGAAGACAAATTGCTACGAGTGCTTAGAGAATTCAAATCAGCTATTGGATTGACTATAGCAGATATTAAAGGCATCAGCCCTTCGTTTTGCATGCATAAGATCCTGATGGAAGATGGGAGTAAGCCGTCGGTTGAGCAGCAAAGGAGACTTAATCCGATAATGAAAGAAGTGGTTAAGAAAGAGGTACTGAAATGGCTGGATGCAGGCATAATCTATCCAATTTCAGACAGCTCATGGGTGAGCCCAGTGCAGTGTGTACCGAAAAAGTGGGGCATGACTGTCGTGACTAATGAGAATAATGAGTTAATTCCAACACGAACAGTGACGGGGTGGAGAGTCTGTATGGACTACCGTAGACTCAATAAAGCTACGAAGAAAGATCATTTTCCACTACCATTTATTGATCAGATGTTGGATAGATTAGCAGGTCACAAGTACTACTGCCTTCTGGACGGATATTCGGGCTACAATCAGATCATGATAACTCCAGAAGACTAGGAAAAGACTACCTTCACATGTCCATACGACACTTTTTCTTTTAGAAGGATGTCTTTTGGGTTGTGCAATGCTCCAGCCACCTTTCAGAGATGCATGATGGCTATATTTTCAGACATGGTAGAACAGAATGTGGAGGTATTTATGGATTATTTCTCAGCCTTCGGGGACTTGTTCGACTTATGCCTTGAGAATTTGATTATGGTTTTGAAGAGGTGTGTTGAGACGAATTTAGTACTGAACTGGGAAAAATGCCACTTCATGGTACAAGAAGGAATCATGCTGGGACACAAGGTTTTGAAGAAGGGACTCGAGGTGGATAGGGTGAAGCTGGAAACTATTGAGAACTTACCACCACCTACTTCAGTAAAAGGTGTTCGCAGTTTTTTGGGACATGCAGGTTTCTACCACAGATTCATCGAGGACTTCTCCTAGATAACTAAACCACTATGTAGTTAGTTGGAGAAGGAGGCGCAGTTTAATTTTGATGAGGCTTGCATGTAAGCGTTTGAGCACTTAAAAGGGAGATTAACATCAGCACCAATTAATACTGCACCAGATTGGGATTTGCCATTTGAGCTGATGTGTGATGCTAGTGATTACGCCGTAGGGGCTTCTTTGGGGCAGAGGAAAGAGAAGATGTTTCATGTGATTTATTATGCCAGCAAGACCCTTACAGATGCACAATTGAACATCACCACCATAGAGAAAGAGTTATTGGCAATGGTGTATGCCTTTGATAAATTTCGAGCATACCTGATTGGCACGAAGGTGATAGTGTATACGGATCACGCGACAATTCGACATCTAGTGGTAAAGAAGGATGCAAAGCCCTGGTTTATCAGATGGAGTTTATTACTGCAGGAATTTGATTTGGAGATCAAGGACAGAAAAGGCACTGAAAACCAAGTAGTGGACCACTTATCTTAACTTGAGAATTCGGAAAGGGAGGCAGACGACAAAGTTGTGATTAATGAATCCTTTCCAGATGAACAGTTGTTTGTGGTGAAAGGGGAAGTGCCATGGTTTGCAGATTACGCGAACTATTTGGTGAGTAAGGTGATCCCTCCTGACTTGGTGGGGTATCAAAAGAAAAAATTTCTGCATAATGTCAAATGGTATATATGGGATGAGCTTTATTTGTTTAAACAGTGTTTTGATCAAATGATAAGAAGGTGTATTCCGTATAGCGAGATATAGGGGATTCTGCAAGACTGCCATTCTTCGGTGTATGGGGGTCATTATGGTGGAGAAAGAATAGCAGCTAGAGTACTACAAGCAGGATTCAACTGGCCAACCATTTTCAAGGATGCATATAGTTTTGTCCAGCGGTGTGATAGATGTCAGCGAGTGGGGAACATCTCGAAAAGAAATGAAATGCCTTTGAATACGATCCTTGAAGTAGAAATTTTTTATGTCTGGGGGATTGATTTCATGGGACCATTCGTTTCTTCCTGCGGTAACGTCTACATCTTGCTCGCAGTGGATTATGTCTCGAAATGGGTAGAAGTGGCAGCTCTTCCAACAAATGATGCCAAGGTAGTCCTCAGGTTTTTACACATGAGTATCTTCACTAGGTTTGGGACTCCATGGGCCATCATCAGTGACGAAGGCAATCATTTCTGCAACAGGTAGTTTACAGCTTTGTTGGCTAAGTATGGGGTGAGCCATCGCATAGCTACAGCTTATCACCCACAAACGAATGGCCAAGCTAAAGTGTTGAATCGAGAAGTAAAAAGAATCCTTGAAAAAGTTGTGAATCCCATGAGGAAGGACTGGTCGTTAAAGTTGGATGATGCAGTATGTGCATATAAGACTGCATACAAAACTCTGGTGGGTATGTCACCTTTTCAGCTCATGTATGGAAAAGCCTGTCACCTTCCTATGGAGCTAGAGCATAAGGCGTATTGGGCAATTCGGAAGCTCAATTTTGATTTGAAAGTGACAGGAGAGAAACGTCTACTCCAACTCAATGAGTTAGATGAATTCAGATTATAGGCATATGAGAATTCAAAGCTGTACAAGGAGAAGGTGAAGAAATGGCACGACCGAAAGATCATTGATAGAACATTCAAACCGGGATAAAGGGTTTTGCTTTACAATTCCAGACTTAAACTTTTTCCCGGGAAGCTGAAATCTAGATGGTCAGGACCATTTACAGTGAAAACTGTTTTCCCACATGGCGCGATAGAAGTGTTCGATAAATTTTTGGATCAGCCGTTTAAAGTGAATGGGCAGCGATTAAAGCATTATTTTGGTGGCGAGGTGGACAGACAGACAGTCACCTCAATTCTTTCTTCAACATGAGATTCATAGATAGTCAAGCTAATTGACTATAACTTAGCGCTTGATGGGAGGAAACCCATTACTCTATCTCTACTTTTTATTTATTCAATTTAAGTTGTTTTAGTTAGCTCATTTTCATTCTTAGTTAGGAAAGTGTGATTATCGTTGCATAATATCATAGTTTTGAAACTGAGCAGGAGTATGTTTGTGCATTGCATTGAAATGAGGGTGACAAAATAGACACTCGTGTTGATTTAGTAAATCATGTTTTGACACTGCCTATTGATGGTATTGCAGGTGTATTAGAATGCATACATTATTGTCTTACAGTACAGGAGGTGAAAACTGGAAGTGCAGGATGCAGGGTCGCGTTCCCGCGCTATGTTCCAATGTGCCCGCACTGTACGTGTATCAGATTGAAAACTGCACTCGCGCGCCCGTGCCCAAAACCCGATGAAAGTTCTCGCGGCCGCGCGCAACACCAGACATATTTTTTTTAGTTTAAAAATGTGGTGGGGCTCATTTGGTCTCTAATTTGAAATCATGCAGAGGCGTCTTCTATTGCTCTCCTCAACACACACGTCTACTCACCTATCGGCAGTTACAAATTGAGCCCTAACTATCCTCTCCATTACGTGATTATCGCTTTGGTATTTACACCCACGCTTCATAAGTGCAGTATATATCTAGGGTTTCTGATTGGGTTGTGCAAAAACGAGTTTTGGGGTACTCTCATCATCGAGCAAATCATCTGCATTCTCTCTATCTTCTACAAATGGGTCCAAAACAAGCACGGTCTATCTCTTCTTCCTCCTCCTCGTCCTCCAGTAACCAAGAAGAGGATGTCGTGGACTGCACGAAATTTATCATTTTGGAGGCACATATAGAATATTATCGAATTATGGCCAAATCGTTTGTGAAGGAACGGGGATTTAAGCCTGAGAAGCAAGATGGCCAACTATGGAATATGATACGAGAAAGAGGCTGGGTTGGCTTGGCTATAACTCCTATGCCTATTCCCATGGGGGTTGTTCGAGAGTTCTACGTGAATGCTAAGGACATAACGGGAGGGATAACGCTGGTTCGAGGAGTGCAAGTTGATTTTTGACCTCCAGTGATCCGAGCAATTTTCAAAATAAATGACGCACCACCGACTGGGTTTGCTAATTGGGTTGAAGGTGCGCATCTAGAAACGGATTTGGAATTAGTAATTGCTGAATTATGCATTCCAGGAACAAAGTGGAACTATAAGGCAGGAACGAATGAGCCTAAAACTTTTCCAGCAGCTGGTCTTTAATCGATATGCAAAAGCATGGAATATGTTTATCTGTGCCAAGTTAGTTCCGTCATCTCACCAGCATGAAATAACCACTGGGTGGGCTATCATTTTGTGGGGCATCATCAAAGGCAAGTACATTGACGCAGGCCACCTAATTCATTAAAACATGCTGCGTTATTTACGGGGGAGCACTACGGGGGGTATTCCACATGCGTCTGTGGTAGCCATGATTTGTGTCCAACAAGTAGTCCAGTGGGATAACGAGTAGATGCAGAACCAGAGCCAAGACATCACACATGCAACTATTGCCAAGTTCAAGGATTGGACGGGTGGTGAACCGTATCCGAGGGGATTAGGTTTTATCATTCAGCCCACATTTCCAGAGTCCCCATGGCAACCCTCTCAGACTGATGAAGCAGGACCATCCACTTAAGCACCAGCTGCTAATGGAGATCGACAGCTCCGAAGGTTGGAGCGTAAGATTGATGCCATGTACGATAACTTCGCAGCGTTTGCTATGGGTCTCACGAGGTCGTTGGCGGAGGCTTTTGCATAGTAGGGTACAACGCTTGAGTGGCCTCAGTTTGGGACAGCTGTGCCATATCCACCACCAGATTCACCACCCGAGGAGGGTGGTGCAGCTGAGCACTAGGGGAGTTTTCTTTAACCCTTTACCTTCATTCACTGGGACATTGAATATTATAAGTTTGGGGTATTGGGGTGGTAGTATAGTTGCATTTAGTATTTACATTTAGTATTTGCATAGTTAGTTTACATTTTGCATGTTATGTTGCATATAGTAGTTTGCTTGTCAATTTTTTTTTGTTTATTGTGTGTGTATGTTTAGTTTGCATGTCTCGCACAGTCTAGCTTTATGGAAATTGTGTCTAGCCGATGATGATAGTGAATTGTGAAGGATTGTTGAGTACTTTGGATAACAAGAACCTAGTTATAATATTTTACACGATGAAATTCATGTTGTTGTTTAGATGCTTTTGGTTTGCACGGACGTGTTCACAATCACTTGTAGGTATAAGAATTATGTGTTGCATTGCTCGATAGAAAACGTAGTTTTAAAAAGGGAAATATGTGGAAAGTGAACTTAGACTGTTTAAAACATTGATATTCAAACTTTGGGAAAACATGGGTATGCTATGTATAAAAAAAAAGCAAAAAGCAATAACGTGGCTAGTCTTATTTTGGGGCCCTGGCTACTTGAGTAAGTACGCCTATAGGGGTATCTTAACACCTAGCGCCTTAAGGTCTTTCATGGTCTGGGAGTCGTTGATTGAAATCTCGCTAAGGGGTAGCAGTGTTTGCCTAATGGAATAGGGCATTGCACAGTCATGTGAAAAAAAAAGAAAAAAAAAGAAAAAACGAAAAAAAGAAAAATAAATAGCAATAAACACCGCGGGAAAGAGTGAAAATCACCCTCGTGAGTAGCAATAAAGAAGTTAAGCCCATTGTTGCACCTTAGTTTATTTTGGTATGTTGGAATAGTCCTTGTTGCATAAGTACACATGAGTCTTGATTTAGATTGTAATTTTCCGTTTTGCGCAGTTTAGCATGTGTATTCTTTGCTTAAATCAAGTTTTGGTGAACACAACACACACACACAACATCTCTATAGCATATATGAATTATCTGAGTGTGCGATATTATGCCTATAGTTTAGTTTGAATTGGTATTCTTGAATCTGGATAATTCGTTGAGGCATTTTGGACTCAAATTCTGTTAAAGTTAGATCAATGTGATAGTAGTTTGCATCATGATGTAGTTGCATATCATGTAGTTGCATTTCCATTATTTATTAGTATGCATTACTCGAGGGCAAGCAATAGTTCACGTTTGTCGGTATTTGATAAGTGGGATTTATACCTACTTATCAGATAACAATTCACGCGAACTATGCCTATCTCAAGTACATTTTAGTGTGTTTTTAGTTGCATTTCGTAATATTTTGCATTACATGTATTGAGAACTCCTTTGGTGTGAAAGTGCAAGTTATGGCATAACTTGGCGATGGTAGAGGGCATGTGATAAATGAAGGCACAACATGAGGATCGAGTGGAGCAAAGAAACCAAGCATTGGTGGATAAAAGAATGAGTAGCATGACAAGAATGAGCAGCAGGACAAAGCAGTAGCAGAATACAGAATCAAAACTGCAGAAGCTGCGCGGCTATATAGGCACAAACTCGCGCGCCCGCGCAATCACCTGGATTTGACAAATTTTGAAGACGCGCGTCTGCGCGATGATTACAAAGGGGAAGTGCGCGCCCGCGCGTGACATCTGAGGCTGCTGATCTGTTTTATTTTAATTTTCAAATTAAAAAAGTTGTAGTGGGTTAAAACAATTCTGGTTAGTACCAGACGTATATTCAGTAGTTTTTATGTGTTTTTCAAATTGGAACTAGGGTTTTACACTTTGGGAGAGTTCCAACATAGAACTAAGCCAAAACTTCATATTTTCTACTTCTTCTTTGGATTTTCAATCATTGTGGAAGACTACTGTTTCTTTACTGGATTTTAATGCGGAATTGAACGTTACTATTGGATTGTAATCAGAAATTGGGTTTGATCGATTCAATCCTTTCTCTTTCAATTGTTTGTTTATTCTCCATGTTTTGCTTTGATCCCATGATGGCTTTTGGTTCAGTTATGAACTAAACTTCATTATAGGATTCTAACGGATTTTAATATGTAGTTTAAGTGCATACTTGACTGCTGGACTGTTTTGGATATCATAAGGAATTTCTATCATGGTTGGTTTGCATGCATGAATGATTGATCACCATTCGTTTTAGTTACCGGTATGGAATTGAAAAATAACATGCGAGTATGTATTGTAATCATGATAGCATGTGTATATGGGGCTGTTTTGCTTAGCTTTTTATTTTGTGAATCAGATAGACATATACTATTTCACCGCATGAGTTAAACAGGGGTTTATGCTTAAATTCAATATTATTGCAATTTCACATAGACATATAGAGATTTTGGTTTTATTGACGATTACATGGTGTCTATTGCATGTAGATGTTATGTAAGTGGGTCATAATACATTGAAAAATAGTTATGTCTACATTAGTGCCCTTGGCTACTTTTCGTTGATATGTGAACAATCTTGCATGACGGTGGTAATTAGATGAATTATTAAATGAAGTTAGGATCCCATTATTTCCAGATTTGATTTATTCCATTATTATTCTTAGTCTACTTGTTATTTGATTCTAAATTAATTTTCAATCATAATCATAATTATTAGTTTAAGCATATAAAAATAGTGATAGAAATGATGCACAATAATTTGGTTTAGCAACTTTCTCCATGGATCGATACTCGACTTACTCTATATTACTTGTTGACACATGTATACTTGCATGAGTTAGAGATCTTTTGTTAGAACTAAAAAAAAGAGGCAACAACAGTTTGGTCAACCCTATTTTGACCTTGATTATTTTCAATTTTATTGTTAATTTAGGCGATCTAATAGCATACATGTGTAGTTCATACTCCAGTCTACAACATCAAACTAACAACATGACCTAAAACATAAACCACAAGCAAGATCAAGGCATGCAAAAATGCTGTCAGACAAGATTTGGGTTTCTGGGTTGCCCAGAAACCCGTTTTCGTGATCGGTCAACGCAGTTTGACTACTTATAACTTGAAATTTATACACGATCCAACCTTGATTCAAGTTTCAGAACAAAGACCACATAACATACTACAAGTTCAAACATTTAAAACACTAAACACATTAACAGGGACAGATCTAGGAGACCTAACATGTGACTGTCAAACACATTTTTTCCAGTTTTCCAGATTTCTAAAAACTTCAAAATCGTGCATCTAGATGTTATGGATCCATGATCCAGCAACCCAGATCATTAAAAGACACCCTCTAGCATAACTATAAACAACAAACAACATCAAACAACATGGATCACATGATTTTCAAAATTTAAGGTTTATACCTTTTTAGGCTTTGATCCTTGAATCTGATCATCATGATCTGTTCTTGAGATGTTATGGATCATTCTAGGGACTGAATCACTAATTGATTTCGTGGGTCTAGAGAGAGGATGACATGGTTGAGTGTTTGTGGACAAATGAAGCTAGATAATGAATTTCTCTCTCTTAAATTATTGATATAATTGGATGCAATACATGGCTATGATATATGGCTGATTACTGTGATATTTTAGCACATGGGTGTATCTTAGCTAGTAACCAACTACAAATAGGGCAAAAATTGCAAGCTACCTTCAATAATGCACAATGGGTAATATAGACATTTGGCTTTTAAATTAAATGGTTAACTTGTCGTTGGATACAACCCTTAGGGTTTAACCCTTAATGTTTAACCCTTAGGGTTAAAACCCAAAGTTCTCAAAAATTAATTTTCTAATATTTTCAATTTAGATTTTTAAAATAGAAAAAATTAATATTTCTAAATTATAATTAGAATTCTCTAATTATACTTAGATTTCCTAATCATAATTCCAACTTGCTAATTAGGATAAATATTTCCTAATTAAAATTGCTAATTTTGCAATTAGGTCCATTAGGGTTTCAAACGCAACAATTAGGGTTTTAAACTTTAAAATTAGGGTTTTCTAATTAATTATTAGAGTTTCCCTAATTAAGTCTATAATCATAAATACGAACCTTTAAATTCCCAATTTAGGGTTTTCGAATTCCGACTTAGGGTTTCGGATACTCGGAATTGAAATTAGAGTTTTTAGAGCCGATTTATAGGGTTTCTTATTAATCGTTAGGGTTTTCTAACTGAACGTTGACGTTCTTAATATAATATTAGGGTTTGACACTGATATAGGTTATCTGGTCAACCCTTGACCCTTAACCACATTTTGTTCACATATATGACCATACACACAGAACATATACACTTATATACTTAATACTGAACAATTCACCAGAAAAAATTTAAAATCCATAAAATTTCTTTTCAGAAATGCCAGATCCATTCACTTATTTTCTGTCTAGGTTTATAATTTAACCTTTATTCAATAATTTAATATTTAAAATTTTTTCCTAAATTCTCGAGTCGTCACATTAGCCATAGCGCAGCTGCGCCGTGCTACAGTCTTGAATGACTTCTGTTTTTTGGACTGATGTTTGAAGCATGCCTATATGAATTTTGTAACTTGTAATATATCAACATGTTATATAAATATGTTAAGAAGCATGTTATATGATAGAGATAAAGAATAATCATGACTTTCGAACGATAAGTCCAAAAGAATGTTTGCATAATATCCAACAATGATACATGGGTTGAAGTTGTGATGACATATAAACTGATTTTGGTACCATATGTGCGTACTTGAATCATGTCAAGCTTGATTAAAGACTGTGTTAGCTAATGAACATCTTGTACATATAATACGCTATAAATAGGATCTGAAAGTGTTGATTTCTTAATGTGGATAAACTACGCTTAAGGCAAGTATTCGAAATATACTTTTACATTGTGCAAGTATCCGAACCCTACTTTTATCGTGCAAGTATTCTAACTCTTGCATTAATTTATTCAACGAATATTGTAAGCTTATCTCCTTGAATGCAAGTTATACTACTTATTCGTTCAATTGAGCTAGTATGTCTAAAACTCTTGTGAAAACTATTATTCATGTTGAACTTGGTATTGTTCTTGAATATTATGAAAGTTTCTATGCCATTTGATTCGGCTAGACTATATGCATGTTTATAAATCTGTCAAACCAATTGATTGGTGTGAAAATCTTGAAAACTGAGTTGAACAACCCTTATGATAAGGGGAATGTATGATGTTGGAAACCCCAACACATGAGTATATTATTACTGTGGTGTTTTGCATAACTTGGAGTATTGTAGACTGATCTTCTACATTACTTGATTCTTTTGGGCTATCAGTTTAATATTGGTAATTCTAGTAGATTTTCAATAGTCCTTAGCGACTGCTCAATATAAATTGTTTATCCAGTTGGATATGTTGATAGTCTTCGAATTCATATATATTTGTTGATTTATATTGAATTATCGTTCTTATTCCAAGAATTTTTGATATTCATTATTCATGATATTATTCTGAAACTTTGAACTATCTTAGTGATGATACTCCGATATTTCAAACTCGTGTTATAAAATTCTTTACCCTTGCTTTATATTACTTGCTGGGCAATTTGTGCTCATTCTTGCTTATTTAAAACATTTCAGTTAAGGCGGAATAGGGAGGTGTCTCTGGAAAAGACAAGGGCAAGGGCAAGGCTACCTACTAGTTTGTCCCTTTATGTTTAAATCTATTATGTTGTATTAAGACCGTTTTCAGACCATGTTTAAGCTTACGTAGGATTATGTAATAAGTCTTTATTCGATATCATTATGCAATCTATTAAGTATTGTAGGTTGCGAGACTTGGGGGAATAATTATAATAAATCATTGTATATTATTCTAAATTAGATCTTTCGTTATGAATGTGTGATTTTAGTTATTATGGTAATACCTTGAGAACGTGATGAACCGAATTCGAGTGACCAAGGAGCGGTCAAAATTTGGGGGCGTCACAGAAGATACCCAGATTTAGGGGCATCACAGGTTGGTATCAAAGCCTTAGGTTATAAAACTTAAGGGGGGAAGAACCTTAGGCTAATAACCTTGTTAAGGAAGGAAAAGTCTGAAGGAAGTAAACTTGGGTCGAATGAGTTAATAAGGTATTGAGGAAACTTAGTA
The DNA here is from genome assembly GCA_016801055.1 of Panax notoginseng. NCBI lineage: Eukaryota > Viridiplantae > Streptophyta > Magnoliopsida > Apiales > Araliaceae > Panax > Panax notoginseng. The sequence continues at coordinate 173,246,029 of CM029013.1, forward strand.
CCGAAAGATTTAAAAGATAGAAATTAACCCTAAATAAATTAAATGTGATTTGTGCTTATACTATTGTGTGTTATGTACTAATAAACATGTTATGTGTTATTGTAGGATGTCGATTGATAGCTTAATGTATAGAGATATACACATGGTGAGCGAAGAGTTAGTGAACAGAGTAGAGCATGTACCCATGCCTGTGGCGGAGGTACCATTAGTAATTCTAGAAGAGTCAGAGCTAGAGGAGTACTTTTCTGAGGAGGACTACTCCGAGGGAGATATGGATATAGCGTTATACCTTAATATGATGATTGATGTGGAGGGAGAAATGGAGGTAACATCGGTTGATTCGGTGGTACCTACACAAGAGTCATCACCTCCAGATGCAATGAGAGCATTGTATCTGGCAGTGCTTGACAGGAATGTGCAACTGAGTACAATTGTGCAGAATCAGAGTGAAGAGATTAGTTATCTCCATAAAGCTAAGATGTCTGCAGAAGCAGATTTTGAGTTAGAGCATGATAAACAGGTGCTTATGACAGAGCATGCTAGGGACTATAAGGAAGAGGCTGATGAGCTTCGTAGGAGACTGGTTAAGAAAGATCAGAAGATTGCACGGATGTCTTACATCCATAAGAGTACTCATGATAATTTCAAGATGAAAGTTGCTTGTTATTCCATTAAGTCGGGACAAACTAGACATACTATTAGTCGGGATACTGTAGCGATGATTGAAAATGAGAAATACGAGGACGTTGTTATGCATTATTAGAATGTTAGAGTTATAAATATATGTGTAGTGACGTAAAACCCTCTTTTATATAAAAAGGGTAGTCTTTTTGTAAATCCCAACTTTTGTAAAGATCAATTGCGGGATAGAAATGTAATAGCTTTTGGCTATGGAAACAAATTGTAAATAGTTTTGACTATGAAGAAGCATATAAATATAATGAAGTTTTCATTTAATATGTTTTGTTATGGTATGAGTTGTTATGTGGCGAATAATAACTAAGTAAATAGATAATAATAAAATTTTATTTATTTAATCTGAAAATGCCGCCAAGGAGAAGACAACGTAATAAGGAAGCGGAATCACATAATGATAACCAAGGGGGGTCAAAGCAACCCTATGCAAGAGTTCATTAATTTATTAATGGCTGCATTTAATCAAACCGGGGGTAGAGTACCCGCGGGACCTAGGGTAGCTGTAACAATCCGGAATTTCAAATTATAATTTTAAATATTTATTAAATTAAATAAATATTTATTTGATGTGTTTATTGTTGAAATTGTTGAATAAATATTTGTTTAATAATATTTGTTTAATTTGATTTGATTTGATTATTTATTTGCTAAATAAATAATTAATGAGTGAATGAAATTAATTATTATGATATTATATTCTAATTTAATCTAATAATTATCAAATGGATTATTATAAAGTTTTTAATTTAATTTGATAATAAAAGTGTGACAATAAACTATGCTAGAAAGTGGTTATTAAAATAAATTAAAGGAGTTTAATTTAGTTTTTATTTGCCAAACAAAGCCTTATAGCTTTTGAATTTAAAATTTTATTATAATAAATTAAATAAATTAAAAAATAAATTAAATATATTTATAATATATACGTTTATATTCTTGTAACTGTTATATTAAGTACGCTTATTATGACTTCTCAGTTTTAGTGTACGCTTACTGTTAATTTGCTTGGTTATCAGTTTTACGCCTTTGAGTTATTTGCTAAATTGAGGAAGAGATACAGAGTATTTGAGAGGATAGAGAGATAATCTGAGAATGAATTCTTGAGGTTTTCAAACAATTTCAGTGGTGTTAGTAAGGATTACAAAGCAAACGAAGGTATGATCATAACCTTATTATGTGTGTGTGTGTGTGTGTGTGTGTGTGTGTGTGTGTGTGTGTATATGTGTGTGTGTGTGTGTGTGTGTGTGTGTGTTTTAACGACATGAGTTTCAATTTTTATATTCTGTGAATTCCATTTTTTTTGAATTGTTGTTGTACAACTAAATTATGGTGATTATATGTGTTTGTGATGCTAGAACTAGTGTTTAGACAGGAATTGATATGTTAATTACGTTTTAAAAATAAAGAAAAGTATTTAACAGTAAATATTTTTCATATGGCTATGAAAGTATAAAAGTTAATGGTTAATTTGTATGTTAATCTGTAAATTGAGTCTTGTATATGTTAGTTTGGTAAGAAACGAAGAGAACGTTGTTTGAATGAGTTAATTTGGACAAGAATTGTGATCACAGTAATGATTTTTGTAAAAAATGTCAAAAATAGTGTTTTTATATGAAAGCATGAAATTTAAGAATTTAAATTAATTGAAGTTGTTGTTTAATTGTGTTAAATGGTTGAATATGTAAGGAATTATGTTTGTGTTAGCTCTGTACCAAATACATATGCTTAATTTACTGTTTTGTGGGTGAAATTCGTGTTAGTTGGTTTAAGAAAAGTGTCCAAATCACGTTCTGTAAAACTGGAACTGGTGCATAGCGATGGTGCGCGACCTCTTGGCACGGGCGGGCGGGCGGGTAGGAATCTAAGGCAATACTGGCGCGGCCGCGCCAGTAGTTTGCCTGACCCAGTGAAGTTTGTTATTTCTGCAGACTTTGAAACCTTAATGTAACCTAGTTTAGTGAAGTGTTAATGTGAGAAACATGTAATGAAAAGGTTGAAATAGAATAGTATCAGGTGGTTAGTAACTCTAAAATGTAAAATTAGTATGTTGTAAAATGATATGTTATGATTTAAGAAACTTCGTGGATAATGAATAAGTATTATGAGATGTACACTTGTGATTCTGAAATATGTATGGTAAGGTGAGACTTGTACTAAAATAACAAGTTTAGTTAAAGAGTGGGAATTATTTTGGAAAGTGGATGTTAGTATATCTAATAGATATTGTGATTCTAATATTATGTGTAGGTTAACGTGAGTTTTAATATTATAGCTTACGCACGAGGCAAGTTTATAAACCTTATCTCTTTACATTGAGCAAGCTTTGTTCCTTAATTTGATTTGAGCAAAATATATCTTTATTGTTATTTTGGACAAGTTTTGAATTCCAACAATTATTGACTTATTCTAACTTGTTTATTGTTAGACAAGTTTCTTTAATTTCATTCTTGTATCGGGAATGCAATTCTTGAATTCCAATTCCTAATGTTGAATTGTCTTATTTCAATTACTTTGCACAAGTTATTATCATGTTGAGCAAGTTTTACTTTCAGCTTGCTATTAGTTAATACATATTCAATAATTCTATATCTTATATAATAAGATCATAGCCTTAGCTTAATATTGTTCAATCAAGGTCGATTGTTTCATTCAATTCTTATACTTTGATGATTTCTACTCATGCCTATTAGTTTTAACAGTTTACCTTAAACTATTATTGATCATTCGTAGTGTTGTTAAGTCTTGTTGATTCAACTAATCCTTTATTTGATGATCGTGAAACTCTAAATTACCCTTGAAGCTTATCCAAACCATACTTTATTTGGTGCGGACTTGTACTAAAAAACTGAGAAGAACAACCCTATTATAGGGGATACGCAATGCGTTTAGATGTTTCTACACAATACATGGTACGAAGGGCTGATCCCTCTAAGTACGTGAAGTCCATACAGTTTAACTGTTTAGGTTAAAGTTGAAAGATTACTGGTAACCATTGACATAGTTCGTGGTCTTATGACCCTCAGATACATTCATATTTTGATTTCAGTTTTTGGTTATCATTGATAGAGTACTATTCAGTTTTGATGAGCCTATTCATTGGCAGTTATTATTCTCTTGTTGATTCATTGCTATATCTAGTGAGCATTTGTTTTGCTCACTCTTGCATATGTATACACTCATTGCAGCTAAAGTAGAGAAGGTCAATGAACCTACGACTAGCAAAGGAAAGGGAAAAATGTGCAGGTGACGAAGACTTGTAATTTCATTTATTGTCATGATGATAGACTTTATATTTCATAATGTGATGTAATTATTTTATTTTCGCACTTGATTGATGTTTAAGGTTAGACAACATGGGAATACTTTTTGATTAATGATGTAACCCTTTTAAAGGGAGGATTTCTGATTTAATTTTATTATATTTGGGTAGTTAGATATGAATGAATGGAAAGTGAACACCAAATCTTGTGAGAATAAAGTACCTGGATTTGGGGGTGTCACAAGATGGTATCAAAGCTTTAGGTTATGAACCTTAGGTGGGGAAAAAGCCTTAGGAAGTAACCTTTGAAAAGATAGTGGTGATAAACTCTTATCGAATTTAAGATAAAAGTATTAAAACACTTATGTGCTTATGTTATTTCAAATTATGTGCTCGTGAGTGTCGAGTAGTAACAAGTAATAATTAAAACTTAAAAATTTTGTTGTCAGGATTACTAATGTAGGATAATCCAGTCAGGCTAGGGAGGAAGGACCTCAGATGCTTAGAGAGAAGGTGTCTAGTGACATTCAGGTGGTTTGGGAACAACTACTTCCACGGGAGTCAACCCCGTTGGTCATAGTGGTTGAAGATGAGGATGATGATGTGAAAACGGATGAGGAGGATCCCGTTGAGCTGCCACAGTCGAATGATAATTGTCGACGTCGGGATTTTTGTTTGTTCATTTTCGTTACCTATTTTTTTGTGTTCTCATTTTATGTGAGATTTGTTTGAAAAAACAAGTGAAAAAAGTTTGACATGTGTAATGTCGACGATTGGACTGTAAGAGTCACCAATTGATTTTTTAACTGGTTGTACCAACACAACCGAGAAAAGGTTTGCACATTGACCTAGTGATGTGATACTGCTAAACGGGTTTGTGAAACCGAGATTCATTTAGGGTCCAGGGACTTGCTTATGCGGAGGGAAGGTGTTAGGCACCCCCTGACATCCGTGTTGCCACGGTGACCGCCACTTTTTAAGAAACTATTATATGAATGTGTGTGTGTGTGTGGGTCAATGTGCTGTTATTTGGATGTAGTGCGAGGCCTCGTTCGCACATATATATATATATAAAAGCATGTAAACGCACCGGATATAAAATCCAGGCTCATCGGACAAAGTCCAACAACAGTTAATATATATAACTATATATATATTAAAGTAGTAAACGCACCGGATGTAAAATCTAGTCTCATCGAACATAGTTCGACACACAGTTCATATATATAAGTACATATATATACGGAAGCAATTAAACGCTCCAGACATAAGTCTAGGCTCATCGAACAGAGTTCGACACATAGGTCATATATATATAGGTATATATATATATATATATATATATATATATATATATATATATATGTGTGTGTGTGTGTGTGTGTGTGTGTGTGTGTGTGTGTGTGTGTGTACGAAAGCCATTAAACGCTCCAGACCGAAGTCTAGGCTCAATCGAGGCATAACTCGATAGTGTTAGTCCATATATAAATATTTATATATATATATATATATATATATATATATATATATATATATATATATATATATATATATATATACAAACTGAAATGAAACCACGGACCGAAGTCCGGGCATACACACACAACACGACTCTCAATGTGAAGAACAGTTTGTGCAAAGATGAAGAGAAAGGCTTGAATATGTGTAAGAAGACTTACAGTGAGCTGCCATAGAAGAATTCAATAACTTGAAATAGATGAACACTCGGCTCCCGCCGGTAAAAAGTTGCTATATTTGATCTTACAAGTATTTAAAATGAGAAAGCAATCAGTTTGGGGTGTGTACAGAGCAAATTAGACAGGGCTTCCTCGCCTTTTTTTCTTTTAAAATGGCCACCCCAAGCCCTCTATTTATAGAGGGTGGAGCAGCAGATGTACCTGCGGCTGGGCCGCAGGTGTACCTGAGGCTGCCCGAGGTGCCCCGGGCTTCGCGGGTCATGTCGTCTCGAAGTACGTGCACGTATGCAACATAATATCTGCTCGAACTTTCAAAATTACAATCCGAGCATCCGACTGAGGTATATAAGACCTATTTTGGACCGCCATTGTCTAGAGTTACGCAATGACATGGGATTAGAGGTTGTACGAAGTCAGTAAGTTAGGAAGATGCCCTTCAGTCTTCAAGCTTCAAATTCTATCCGTTACCCTGCGTAATAGTCACTCGGGATTGGTTTTCCTTGATTCTTGTGGGACATTGTTGTGTAGAAATGTATGTTTGAAATGCTGAGATGGCGTGATGTGGTGTCAAGGTGGCAAGATGACGACTTTGCCCCTCACCAGGGTTATCTCCAGTTTGGGTTGATAAAACAGACGTTGCTCGGGGTTATCTCTGAGATTAGACTGCTGCCAGTGTTGAAGGTCCTCAGTGTCATCTCTGAGGTGTGCCTGTCCTCTTGGTGTTATTGTCAGGTCTTGTACTGAGTGCCTCGGTGTAAGCGCCAAGGTTAAAGATGATTGTATGCATTTGAAACAAACATTTTTGGGGTTATCTCCGGAACTACAACTGCCTTCCTTGGGGTTATCTCCAAGGTTGGAATCTGCTATTTCCAGTGTTGGGACTGAGACTGAACATCTCGGGGTTATTTTTGGGATGAATCGGTCTTCTCTGGTGGAATTTTCCGTATTAGAACTGCAAGCCTTGGTGTTATCGCCGAGGTTGGAAATGATGCTCCCGGTGTGTGTTCCGGGGTTGCAACTGTGCTTCCGGTAGTATTCAGACTGGATGTGAGTTGCTTCTAGGGTTATGTCTGAAAGACGAATCTGCCTTCCTGCAATGTCAGTAACAGGTGTGCAGAAAATTTCGAGTGTCTACAGATGCCCTTCTTTATCATATTCATGCAATGCAATGGCATGGATAGGATAAAGAATCCTAGACACTTGAAATGCAACAAGATAAATATGATGCAATATGGAGCAATATGATGCAAATGTATGATACATATGAATTGCTTTCCAATATGATGGGGATGATTGCCGGGTCCCTGTTACTTCTACCGGTGATGGTAATGACGGCAAGCTTGGATGTCTGATCCAAACCTATCAGGATGTTAACGTTAGGGCTATCACTAAAGTTCTTAATCCTGAATACAGACTTTACCCCAAAGATGTTCCTCTCGTGTACAAGAGATCTGTGGGGATAAAACTTTGTCTGTTTGAGGATGTGTATAACATATTCCATCATCGATCCTCCCCGATGATGTTGATCTTCCCTGGTTTGTATCGCCAGGATATATCAATGTTCTGTTGGATTTACTTCCAACAGTATGTGTTGTCAGAGCTACCCGACCTTCGTTGACGTGTGAACCAATGGTTGACCACGCGTTTTAACCCCCACCGGGGATCCATTTGATCCTCTGCTGACATGTATATCATCGGATGAACTCCTGCTGGGGATAGATGCCAAGGCTGCTTGGACTTTGCTGATGTGTGTATCAACTAATGCAATCATCGGATGGCTTCCGATGCGACGTTGGGTTTACTTGCCAACGGCTGAACTGACATCAAGGTTGCTTGACCTTCGCTGACATGTGGATCAACGAAAAACATGCATTGTAACCCCCAGCCGGGGACCTGTTTGATCCCTGTTGATGTGTGTATCAGCAGAATATGTGTTGTAACCCCCGCCGGGGACCTGTTTATGGACAGATGACCATGCGTTGTGACCCCCGCCGGGGATCCATTTGAAAAGATTAGGGTGACGACCCTGAATTGACGGCATTGAACCAATGTGCGGTATTGCTGAATGTGACATGCAACGACTTGGATCATCAGTATAGTAAACCCTGCATTCGGGCAAATACCAATGGATGAAAAGAAAGTTATAGCCGGGTCTAGAAAAACCAGGGTTTTAGGCTATTTTGCACAATTGCGTAGCGTTTTTATCCCTAATTTGGCCTTTTCAGCTTGTGAGAACTCCTTTGCAACTCGAACTGGACCTAGCCGGAGGGGTGGGACCCATGTAAGGGTGCCGCAGGTACACCTGCTGCAGCCGCAGATGGACCTGCGGCCAACCGTGGACATAAAAGTCCTGCAAGTTTCTTTCATAAGTCATTTTCAAGTTGCGCCGCGAAGGAAATCCGAGAGCTCTTATTCAGATCTGCTAAGTTCGGACGTCTTTTGCAAATTCTGTCACCGTACAAGTATTCTACACTGTCTTGGTAACGTATGCATGTACTTTTTTCCAGTTTTTATTCGTTGGAAAATGACTTAACACATGAAATGCATCTAAACACATAGTAGTGCATATGCATGCTCAAACGACTTGATAAAAAATATTCAACATAGTAAATGTTAGTATTAAACCATACTGAACATAATGATGTAAAAAAATTTAACTTTTGAGACAGTCAAATTGGCACCTTTTTTCTGCTATTTCTTATCATACTTGAGGACAAATGAGCACAGGTGAAAAAGCAAAATAATCCTGGTAATTAGGCTACCCTTATGGATTGATGACTTTAATTTTTGGATGCAAATAGGATTTATATGACTGTGGGCAGGTGTGCTACTGAATGGCCACCTAGTCATGCCTATATGCATGTGGATAGTCCTATTTATAGAGGAAACTATGACAAAATTTTTCCAAAATGTAGGCATTGAGTAGTCATGCATTTTTAACTCTACTGTAGATGTATGTTAAAATAATGTATGCATGCATATAGTCATTAAATGCATTTTGAAAAGCTCCAGGTTAGAAAATACCACACCCTTTCTAAGGTGATTTGGAGACTTATTGCCATATTTTATGGATCTGGATCAGCCGAGTAGTTCCCGCAGGACCACTTTTGGTGTGGAGGAGGGCTTCTAAAGTGCCTCGACCCCATTCCATTAGATAACCTTATCGATTGGTGGAGTCGGTGATACGTCCAGTCCGGGTTGATGTACCGGACGTCGAGGATGAAGAGGAGGATTTTTCGGTTGCGGACCCCGCTCCTGCTGCGCATGTTCCCCTTAGAGACCTCCCGAGTATTCAGGTGGCAAACCTAGAGCTTCTGGGTGATTTGAGCAGACATCCCTCGATGTATTTACACGCCAACGAGGTATAAAGTTTAGATCTGAATCTTTCTTCTTTCCTATTGATGAGGAGTAAAGGATTCTAATGACGATCTATATCTTGCAGGTTCCCGGCTTTACACAACCTCGGGGGAACTGGTTCAGCATTCACTCCATGTACCAGGTGCTTCATCTTGACTATAGAGCGATTGTGCATGACTGGGGATTTGTAGCATTCTTTTCCATCCTTCCCCGCCGTTGTCACTGGGGTTACCTCAGGGCATTGTCTGAGCGCTAGTTTCACCAGACCCAGTCTCTCTATTTACTAGACTGTGAGGTGATGATGATGCCGATGGATTGGCGGTTTATCACAGGTATGGAGTTTGGAGGGGCGCTAGTGCCTTGCACGGCGGATATTACCCCGACTACCGTCAGATCCTTGTTAGGAGTTTTGGCGGAGGCGTTTAAGGGCAGGACTGTCCGTGCGGGACCTTTGAACGTAGATGCTATGAGTGGGCTATTGAGTGAGCCCATACCAGATGATGTCAGAGTCAGGGATCACATTCTTTGGCAATTGTTCTTGATGATCATTAGGGGTTCCTTCATAGCAGATAACTCTTTTACGGTGTCGTTCGCTTTGATTAACGCCACTCAACATGTGGACCGTATAGGAGAGTACGATTGGGGCTTCTATACCTTTGCATATTTCCTCAGGGGCATGCGTATGCGCTCGCAGGGCTTGACCGAGGCTTGGTTAGGATTTTACCCATTTCTACTGGTAAGTATTTCTCTTGTCATTTACCATGCATAGGTTAAGAGTGTTAACTGACAGCAGATGTTTGCCTTTGTGATGGCAGTTTTGGGCCTATGAGAGGCTCCCATGTCTACGTCCAGTGAGTGTACTAGGATTGGATACCTATCCACGAGGACAGCGATGGCATCATTCCATACTGGCGGAGGTCCCGGTAGTTAGAGTTGTTGATAGCAGATGTCGTCACATGGATTCCATATTCTGGGGAGCATTTGGCTGTTGGAAATGAGGATGGATACCTGACTGGTATTGAGCATGTGATTTCCACCCTTAGGGTTCCTCTCATTACAGATGGAGGATGAGAGCTCTATTTAGGAGAGCGTGCTATTAGGAGCACTACAGGAGAGATCCGTATACCGATCCTGTCTCCTGTCAGGCGTTATTGGCATGTGTCACAGTCACCCGTCATTGATATCTCATTGTTAGGTGTTGACGGTTTTGCATTGTCAGAGGGTCCTTGCACTCAATATGTATTCCAGCATTGGTGGATCCCTAGTACTATTGGAGCCCAGACCCGCGCCACTCGGTTCATGGTGGATATGGTTTTAGGATCCGTAATGATGACAGATTGGCTAGCCTGTGTCCGAGATCCAACTCATGTGACACAGATTGACAGCTTGACCCAGCGACTGGACCGGGCACATTTCTTTATCCGGCATTTGGGCCTAGATCCGGCAGAGGAAGATTCATTTAATCCTTCTAGCTTAGGAGCTGGCCCCTCAGATAACCCATTTGGCTTTATCGGCGCAGATCCTCCTTTGTATAGGCCTGACATCCCTGTTGAAAGAGATCCAGTGACTCAGGAGGAGTTACATCAGGTGGACAAGATTGATGATGTAGATATTGACACCATTGTCTTCTTCTGATGTGTATTCTCGTTATCTCTTTTGATAGGCCTCTGTTAGCTATTGGGTGGTTGTGCCCCATTCTCGCTATATCTTTTGATAGGCCTCTGTTAGTAGTAGGGCGTCTGTGCCCTATTTCTCTGTATTTTTAGTTGTACAGAGATGATATATTAGATGATGATATACTTAGGAATGTATGTACAGTTTTTCCATTCCCTATATCATATTGCCATCTATTATCTGTTATGCATGTATCATGTTATGCATGTGTATGTATGTCTAGAGATATTCAGCATTGACCCCTAGATGGTATTATGATACGGCCCATACAGATGTCTTCTTCGACAGTCAGCCGCATAGATCACACCCCGCCATTATTGGTGGCATCCCGTCTGAGATACTGGTATGATAGTATGTCACCCTCAGATAGGGTGACTGTAGATCAGCTGTTACAACATACCATAACCCTTTTGATGTTTCAGGTTCCCATAGGATTCGTGGAGGGCATGTTGGAGCACTAGATACCGGAGAGATAGGTTTTTTGATTTGGGATCCAGGAGTTAACTTCCACTTTGGAAGAGTACGCACGGTTGACGATGCTGCCACTAGACAGACCTTGTGTGCATATGGCTTTGGGGGACATGAGTCGATGGTTCATGACCCTTACTGGATTGAGGCATAGGGTGATTCAGGATGAGCTTACATCTGGCCACATTATATCCCAGCGTTTTCTATTTAACAGATTGGGCTTTGATGATAGTTATAGACGACATTCTGAGGATTTCACCACACCGGAGGCTCATTGGCGTCTGGCCAGGGTGGGTGTACTGCTATTGTGCGTACTATCATATGTCTACATGCCACGGTATATGGATGAGTTGGACATAGGAGTTATCAGGTGGTGAGAGCTCTCACGGAGGGCCGTACCATCATACCGATGATTATAGCTGAGACATTGAGGTCAGCTACATATTGCTGCACTTATCCGACAGGAGTATTTACAGGCAGTTCGGTCATGCTATACATGTGGTTTATGTCACATCTGAGACCGATTTGCACTTTTAGACGGCATGGGTATTATTTTACCCATGATATAGCCATGTCATATGCATTTCAGCCTGCGGAGTGTACGGATGTTACGTCTTGGTCTATTTTCTTAGCTGATATTATAGACCCGTTTAGTATATTGTCGTGCTCAGGGCTCAGCTCACCTTACCTCTTTATTACTCATGCTCTGGGCATGAATTACATCCTTCTGGCTGGTTTGAGGGGCATGACTACTTACCATCCACTGGCCGTGATGTCGCAGTTTGACCAGTTTTAGGATTTTCATCCTTTCGAGGGGGCGCTGGGCCAGCATTTAGCTTCTCGCTATCTTTCAGCAGAGGACCGATCCCATGTGTATGCATGTTGGGATCATCACGAGATAGGTACTTTCTGCATTAGTCATCCAGGTTGTTCTGTAGAGTATTCCGTATGGATGAAGACAGAGACTTCATCGGCTGCGGTAGTATCCACATTGCCGAGTATTAATTCAAATGGTGAAAAGTCCATGGAGGACATTGATTCTCACACCGAGGAGGAGCCATCTACTTGGTTACTAGTATTTTCTTTAGATTTTCCCAGTACTAACACTGTCGTGATTCAGCATTCAGCACAGTACTTTGAGCAGAGTCTTCATCTGATGACCTTTAAGAGAGATCAGGCTAGAACCCTGATGTTGACAGCTCTTGATGGGAGAGACGCAACTCTTTTAGAGATGGACGAGGCATTAGCTCATAGAGATGCCACTGTTGTTGAGCGGTATGAGGCCAAATCAGGCAGAGATGCAGTGATAGTTGAGCGGGATAGTGCCATATTTGCCCAGGATGTAGCCGTCACAGATAGTACTGCAGTGAGGTCCCTTACCACAGGCATGCTTGCAGAGATGAGCACTTACATCGATGAGCATATGGTCACCATGCAAATGGCTGTAAATCTGTTGGGTCGTGTGGATATCCTCGTACAGGAGACCTCAGCTTTGCCTCCTTCTTCGGAGAGGGATGCCATGTTGTGCTTGTTAGTTTGCATATACTCCGATTTATAGATGGGCTTATACTTTCCTGTACAGACTAGTTTAGCCATTTTGTTATGTACAATTTACATTGTGTATATCAAACAACATTATATATAGCAGGGAAATATATTTTTGATCACTTCCCCTTTAAATATGCTCTGATACTTGCTTGATATTTGCCTACTTCTTCAGGGCTTGTGATCTTGATGTATTCTGAAATTCCTCCTTGCTGTATGGACATTGAGTTGTCTCTGAATAGTTCAGAATAAATCATGGATATGTGTGTATCCTGACCATCTTTGGTATCTTGGGACTGGTTTCTGTATGGAAATGCAGAGAGGAGTGTGGCTTTCCTCTTTGAGATTGACCGTACCACAGATGGTCGCCAGTACCCCTATTTAGGAGGAGCCTAGTTAATTCCATCTCTTATGGATTAGTGTTACTCTTTGAGGTACAACCGCAGCTTAGATGGTCACCGAATCTCCTATTTAGGAGGAGTTCTGGTAATTCCATCCCTTTGGTTTGAAGCATATGAAATGAGGTGGATTGGAGTTTGATCCCAATACCGTTGACAAGTATTTGTGTTTTGGCAGGGGGTTAGACCGAACCATGAATGGCTGCCTACGTACTCCTATTGAAGAAGAGATCATGTCTGCGTAGTTCGAACCTGGTGTAAGAGGTTCAACGCTATTTGTGAAATGCAGATGGGTATAGAAGCTTTATTGATGAAGAAGGTTGTAGAAGTATTTTTGTGGTTTTTGTTTTATTGCTATCTGGCTATATAAAATGGTTACCTACGTACTCTCGTGTATCAAGGAGATCAGGTCGACGTAGTTTGCCCCTCAAGACGAGTTGAAAAGCTTAATCCCATGTGCAGGTCATACTGCGGGGAAGAGAAAGTTTGATCCTAGGTTGAGGATAAACTGCAGGTGTGAAAAGTTTGATCCCATATTTGGGGGGGACAAACTGTAAACGGGAGAGGTTCAATCCCTAATAGGATGACAAAAGTTTTAAGAGATCAGTGAAGCCAGACTGCTGGCTTAAAGAGTATGTTTCCCTGAGGGGAAAAGTGTGGAAAAGAGTTGTATGTAATGAAGGGTTGAAGAACCAGAATGACTAGTAATCTGATGATCCAATACCAGGATGTTTGCTTGATAGTAACTTCAGACATAGTACCGTTTCACGGTGTCCGAGTTGATAAGCTGTGGAAATTCATCGCCGTCCATTTCCTGCAATCTGAGAGCACCTCCTGTCAATACCTCCTTGACAATAAATGGGCCTTCCCAATTAGGAGCGAATTTTCCCTTGGACTGATCTTGGTTGTCGAGGATCTTCTTTAAAACCAAGTTATGTTGTTTAAACTGCCGTAGCCGAACTTTTCTGTTGTAGGATCTAGCGATCCTTTTTTGATATAATTGACCATGGAAGATAGCCACGGTTCGCCTTTCATCTATTAGAGACAATTGGTGATACATGTCCTATACCCATTAATCTTCATCCAGCTGAGCATCCATCAACACTCTGAGGGATTCCATTTCTACTTCTATGGGGAGTACTGCTTCCATCCCACAGGTTAATGCGTAAGGGGTTGCCCCAGTTGAAGTGTGCATTGATGTTCTGTAGGCTAACAGAGTAAGAGGCAATAAGTCAGGCCATCCTTTGTGATTGGCGGACATCTTTTGCATAATATTCTTGATGTTTTTGTTAGCTGCTTCAACAGCACCATTTATCTTTGGTCGGTAGATGACGGAGTTAAGGTGTATAATGTGGAATTTACAACATAACTCCTCTATCATTTTGTTGTTGAGGTTCTTAGCATTGTCTGATACAATTACCTGTGGTTGTCCATATAGATAAATGACATTGTTTCTGAGGAAAGCAATGACGACTTCTTTGGAAACCCTAGGGAAGGAGGCTGCTTCTACCCACTTGGTAAAGTAGTCGATCCTGGTGAAGATGAAGCAATGTCCATTACTAGCTTTGGGCTCGATGGGCCCGATCAAGTCCATTCCCCACATTGAGAAGGGCCAAGGTGAATTCATATTGTGGAGCTCCCGTGGAGGGGCGTGGATAGCATTCCTTTGAATTTGGCATTGATAACATCTCTTGACGTGGTCATTGTAGTCAGCCTTGAGAGATAGCCAGTAATATCATGTCCTGAGGATCTTCTTAACAAGGAGGGGGCCACTCATGTGTGGGCCACATACTCCACCTTGGACTTCATCCATCAATCTCTGACCTTGATCCTTATCCAAGCATCTGAGGAGACCTAGTCCTGCATCTCTCCTGTAGAGTGCATCTCTGCCCAGGTAGAATTTCATAGCAAGTCGATGAATCCATCTTTGCTCAGTTAGGCTCACATCAGCGGGTGTAGATCTATCTCGCAAGTACTCCTTAATATACTGATACCAAGGTTGTTGGATGGGACGTAGCTCATCCGATACTTCTCCAACACAGTTTCCATAGGCTAGTGCCTTTTACAGGGCAACTGTGATGCTTGACATGTGTTCCTTGTCAGGCATGTGAATCAAGGAGGCCAAAGTTGCTAATGCGTTTGTGAAGTCATTCCTATTACGAGGAATGTGTAGAAAGAAGATCTCTTCGAACTTCGAAGCCATCTGTAAAACTTGCCGATGGTAAGGCAGCAAATGTAGCTCTTTGGTTTGATATATTCTCATGGATTGTTTGACTACTTACTCTGAATCTCCAAAGACAGTTAACCATCTGATACCCATTGAACGGGTAAGTTTTAGCCCCATGATATAGCCTTCATACTCAGCTGTGTTGTTGGTGCTGATAGACTGCAATTTGACGGCGACGGGATACTGCTCCCCCGTACCGGATACTAGAACTGCTCCAGCTCCAAAACCTTCCATATTAACAGCTCCATCAATATATATGTTCCATATTTGACGTGCATCGTACTGATGGTGCTGCTGAATTATCATTACCACTTCATCGGGGAAGTATGATTCTAAGGGTTTGAAATCCCCTGAATGTGCGGCGGCCAGTTGATCCACAATTCCTTGACCTTTAATGGACTTTTGCGTCACGTAAACAATGTCAAATTGTTACAGAATCAACTGCAATCTAGACAGCCTGTAATTCAGTATGGGTTTACTGAACACATACTTGAGAGGATCCACGCAGGATATGAGATGGGTTGTGTGCCCATGGAGGTAATGTTGTAACCTCATGGCAGCCCATGCTAAAGCACAATAAGTTTTCTCAATCAGAGTGTACTTGTGTTCACTGCTGCTGAATCTTTTGCTGAGGTAATAGATAGCTCGTTCTCGGCCTCTATCGTCTTTCTGACCCAGCATGCAGCCCATGGCATTGTCACTTATGGATAGGTATAAGAGTAGGGGAACATCATCCCTGGGTGGTACCAAAATAGGAGCTTTGACTAGCTGCTCTCTGATGGTAAGGAAGGCCTTCTGGCATTCATCATTCCATTTTATGGATGAGTTCTTCCTTTACAGCTTGAAGATAGGCTCACAGGTTGCTGTGAGTTGAGAAATGAATCTACTAATGAAGTTGACTCCTCCCAAAAATACCCGTATTTCCTTCTCTGTCTGAAGAATGGGCATTTTTGTAATGGCCTGGATTTTGGTGGGATCCAGCTCAATTCCTTTGCGGCTGACTAGAAATCCTAGCAACTTGCCTGATTTAACGCCAAAGGCGCACTTGGCTGGATTCAACTTCAAGTTGTACTTACACAACCTGTTGAAAAGATTTTTGAGATGGTCTAAGTGGTCTTCCTTCTTTCGGGACTTGATGATGATGTCATCCACGTAGATCTCTATCTCTTTGTGCATTAAGTCGTGGAAAAGAGCCATCATAGCTCTCTGATAGGTAGCTCCGGTATTGATGAGGCCGAAAGACAGTCGTTTGTAGCAAAAGGTTCCCCAAGGCGTAATGAAAGCAGTTTTCTCACGATCCTCCTCAGCAACCATGATCTGATGGTACCCCACAAAGCAATCAGCGAAGGAGTACATGTCGTATTGAGCAGTATTGTCAATGAGAATGTGGATAAATGGCACGGGAAACCTATCTTTAAGGCAAGCTTTATTCAGATCCTGATAATCTATGCAAACTCGCACCTTTCCTACAGGCTTAGGCACGAGAACGATGTTGGATATCCATTTAGGATATGTGGACACCATGATAATGCCATCTTGAAATTGTTTTACAATTTCTTCTATCACCTTTAAACTCCACTCAGGTTTCAATCGCCTGAGTTTTTGCTTGACTGGCTCGAATCCCTCTTTGATGGGAAGGCGATGAAGGATAATGTCGGTGGAAAAAACCCACCATGTCTTCATGAGACCATGCAAACACATCCTGGAATTGGGTTAGTAGCGTAACCATATCATTCCTCTGGTTTGGGGTAAGGTCTGAACCAATCTGGATTAACTTAGGGTTTTCTAAGGTTCCAAGATTTATGGAGGTGGTTTGATCAAGGTTGGGTTTAGGTTTGTCTTTGACCCATTCTTTGATCTCTGGAGGCACCTCAATGTCCTCTTGTATTTCGAGCAAGTCTGAGTTTAACTTTTCATCAAAGTTACAATCCTTGTGGAGAACAGGCATCTTATCAGCAAGTACATGCACATCTAAGTTCAGAGTCCTGAAACAAAATATGCTTTCACTTAATATATATGAAACTATTTAATCATACATAATGTTAGCATGTACGGACAAAACAACTACTAATATTGTACACAAAAGTAAGCAGTTATGATATCTACAGGGCAGAAAGGAGTCCTGCCCATTTTACCCTTATCGACCAATGCAAGGAGTGCTACTCCAATTGGCAAGGGCAAAGTCCTGGGGGACTGCAATGATGGAGGGGCTATCAACGTCCTCCTTCTCTCGAATGATGACCATTACGTCTTGGCAATCATCGTCTGAGATATATCTGTTAGTATGTTCATCATACACAATGATGCATGCACCTGACATCATTCTGACAATGTCTTGTTTAATTCTCTGTTCCTCTTCTTCCACCTTGGGATCTGGAACAAAGACTTCCTTCTCCTTTACCGGTATCGGTTTAGGAAATAACATAGTCATTACGTTGGCTGGCACCTTTACCGGAGATTGTGAGGACTCTAGATGTACATGTGGAAATAATAGTCGTGCGGCTGAAGTTGAAGGAATCTGCTTATGTAGATTCCTGGAACTGGTACTGGTAGTATAGCCTAGTTCGGTTATCCCAGTTTGACTGGACACTTGAATCGGGTGCTTAATACCCTGATGATTTTTTCCCAGTCCTTGTCTTAGCTGGTGTCCCAATGACATCATTTCTTGAGTAGCTGCCATCACTTCAGTAAAAATCTTGGGTATGGGAAATAGCGTCCCAATGGCATGATATTGAGGGTTGCTTACTTTCAAAGTGTGGAAACTGACCGGCTCAGCATCAGAATTAAAACTAATGAACGGTATGTCACCCTGTTGAGGGCATTCCGGTTTAGCGTTGACTGTGACTAGGCTATTGTTGATAATGTATTTAAGTTACTGATGAAGAGTGGAGGGGACTGCCCTAGCCATATGGATCCACAGTCTCCCTAGAAGTAGGTTATATCCTGTATCTATTTTGAGCACGTGAAAAGATACACAAAATGTATGAGGACCAATCTCAATTGGCAGCACAATCTCTTTGATTGAATTCCGACGGGATCCATCAAAAGCTTTGATGATCGTATGTCTACTTCGAATTCGTTGGAGATTGACATTCATTTTCAGCAACGTAGCATAAGGACAGATATTCAAAGACGAACCTTTATCTACCAAGACTCCAGCTAACATGTATCCGGAGGACAAAACCGCAATGTGCAACGGCTTATAATGACTGGTCCCTTCGGACGGTATGTCATCATCAGTGAAAGAGATCACATTGTTGTTGAAAATGTGATCAGCCAGATGTTAAAATTTTTTTGACATCCACTGATTTCGGCAAGTAGGCTTCTTCCAAAACCTTTAGTAGAATCTTCCTGTGATCTTTGGAAGTTAAAACTAAGTCTGATATTAAAATTTGATGTGGAGCTTCTCTTAAGCTTAAAACCACCTTAGCTTCATTATGACCCATAGCACGGAGGAATTTTTTAATCTTCTCCATGGGAATTTTCCCCTTTGATTTAACAACATGCTTCATCACCCGTTGAGGAAGATACAGTGGATTCTACTTTGACACTACATCAGTTGTATGACATGTGGATCCTTCAGCTTCTCCATAATTCCAAGGAACTTTCTGTGAGCTGAAAATAGGATATTGTGGTCGGAATGGTAGATTGATCGGCTCTATAGTAGCCACTTTCTAGGGATTGTTAATTCCTTTGAGTTGAATTGTGGATGGTTTAACAGTCTCATTAGCCTCAGAGGATATAACTGCTACCAGTCCCTTCCATTTAGTGTGACAAGTATTTTCACTCTCAAATAGCACAGTATCATTGTCTGCCAATTGCAGGACACCGCTATCGATTAAGTTTTGAATAAGGTGGCGGAGTGCCCAGCATTCTTCTGTGTTGTGACCACGAGAATGGGAGTGATACTGACATACTCCATTAGGGTTAAACCATCCTGAATAGGGATTGATTGGAGGTAGGAGGGAAGTGATTCTTCCTTCATTGATTAACATCTGAAGTATCTCCTCCATAGGTTGGCCTAGGTATATAAATTCACTTCTATTAGCAAAATCCTGACGGGCTTCGGCAGTCGTTCTCTTCGTCACTTTATCCTCCACTGTTTCATTTTTTGAAAGTAACGATGGAATATTCATAATCAAGGGGAGGAGACTAGCATGCTCCTGGCTGACTAATTGGCATGTGACTTGATGCTGATAGGTCACCAATTCTGCCAATTGCTCAATTTGCTTGCATAGAGCTTTCATCTTTCGTTCCATCGTAAACTAGAACTTTGCATATTCCCATTTGTCAACACCGTCTTTGATGATCTGGGATGCTTCGCAGTTAAAATTGGAACTTTGTTTAGTGCTCCTATTAATCATGTTGACCTCTTCCTCTTTGTGTGGAGGAAGAGGGTTGTCTTGCACGTGAGGTTAAGCTGGTTTTGTAAGACCCCAACTTTTATAAATAAAGATGAATTTTCTATAAATTTCATTTTTGAATATTATGGAGTTAATTTGATATAATGTTATAGTTGTGGGTAATATTTATAAATTTTGCAAAGTACGCAAGTTGTTATATAATATTCGATTGGTCGGGAAATATTCGTTTTAACAGGGAATATTCGTACAACGGCACAATCATTGGTGGACCCCACAACGGAATTATTGTCGGATTGAGAAAACGACAAAAATATTTTATTAAAAATAACGGCAGAAGTTTTACCATTGTTACTGTTGAACTACTCGGTAGTAAAAGTACAGTAATACGTGTGGTTGCATAGTAGCACACGGTATTGATTATTAATACTTATGTGAGAAGTCACTCAGTTTGATTCAATTATTGTCAGTTAATAATATGAATTATTTAGCGATAATGACGTTTTGTTTTATTCGTATTATTAACGTAATAAAACAGAAACATCTTTTTATATAAAACAGAATACTTTATTAAAGTTATTCTATAAATAGAATATATTTTATTTTATTTAAAAGATTTTTCTTTAATTGTAGACCGTCAGATTAAAGTAATCAATCTGGACCGTTCATGGATTAGTTACTATGCATTCTATTTTTCTATAAATAGCAGCTCATTCCTTCATTATTTCTTACGAATTCACTGAACTCTAGAGAGAGAAACTATACAGAGAGAGAAGAAGAGTATTCTGCTACTTAACTACTTCCTTATTTTAGCTCTTCTTTAAAACGGTAAGGGGTGTTATTCTTTCTTATTCATGAAGAGAACTGTTGTTATTCCATTTCTTATTATTCTGTTGGAATAACCTGTATACGCGATCTACCCTATACTTGGTGACATTCTTCTATTATTCTGTTGGAACATCCTGTCTGTGTGTTTTACACCGGACTTGGTTCCGTCTTGTTATTATTTTGTTGGAACATCCTGTCTGTGTGTTTTACACCGGACCTGGTTCCATTATTTATTATTCTGTTGGAATATCATGTCTGTGCGTTTACGCCGGACCTGGTTCCGTCTTTATTATTATTCTATTAGAATATCATGTCTGTACGTTTTACGCTGGACATGGTTCCGTCTTTATTATTATTCTGTTGGAATATCCTGTCTGTGCGTTTTACGCCAGACCTGGTTCCATTATTTACTATTCTATTGGAATAACCTGTCTGTGCGGTCTATCACATGCATGGTGATTTTTTTTGTTATTCCATTCTTTATTATACTCAGTTGGTTAAGTTTTGACTTCTATACTCCACAAAATTTGTGGAATATCCTTGATAATTGTGTTTCATCCGGTATCTTTTCATGAAAATATTCTTCTAAGCATTCTTGAATTTTACTCCACAAAGCAGTATCATGTTGACAATTTGGACGTTGTTAATTCTTGGATAAATTAATTCTTGAACTTGTTTTATTGAATTCTTATATCATTGTCATCATCCTCATGTTTATAAAATGTTAAAAGTCATCTGTGGCCTGTAGTGCATAGATGGACTTGGTATGATTATGACCAGGGATTATTCGGTATAATCATGACCGTAATGTTACAAATGATGTGGTAAAAGTCCTCATTGGCCCGTAGTGCGTTGATGGACAGTTGTTGACATGATCATGACCATTAATGAATACACGAATATCCTTGGCCGTAGTGCAGGGGTGATTCGATGATGTGGATTATTTTATTAAGCTGAGTCCCAGCGATAAGAGTGTTGAAAAACCTTTTAAATCATAAAAGATAGTAGAGTTTATTTTCTACTTGACTCTTTTAATGGATTGCTTGTTCCGCTGTAGTTAAACTTGATGTCTATTATATTTTATCAGTTTAACATTGTTGAAGGCTAATGATAATTTATTCTGCATTATCTTAGTCATAATATTTCTTACTGGGCTAGTTGAGCTCACCCTTTCTTTCACTGTTCTCTTCAGGAAATGAGAACGTAGTTGGGGCAAGTCGGGGAACGGAGTGATGGTCCGAATGATAGTATTAGTTAGTAGTCCTCAATATTCTATGTAATAGTGTGTTAATAAATGTAATGAGGACTCCTTTTGAGTATGAATACTCTCTAGAAGACAATATTTGTATTCAAACTCACAATTTATGTTTTGTCGTATTGTGCACGACAGTTGTATTAATAAGTTATACTTGAATTCTGTACCATGTATCTGACGACCCAAGATGGGCGATGTGTACCTAATTTTAGGGGCGTCACAGGTTTGGTGACCACAATCTCACTGTTGTCTATTAAGTCTTGGATCTTGTGTTTCAAGGCCTAACAATCTCGAGTATCGTGTCCAGGTGCCCCGGCATGATAAACACATTTCCAAGCAGCATTAAAACCCCGTCCATTAGGGCTGGCTGGTGGAAGATGATGCGTGATTTTCTTTTGCGTGGTCAGAAGAGTGAGAATATTCTCGATTGAGTCCCCTAAGGGTGTGAACACTCGAGGGCGTTTGACTTCTCCACCTTTTGGTATTTGAGGGTTTGAAGACTGTGTTTAAAAGGGAGTGTAATTTCTCCTTTGGATAGGCATGTTCTGATTGCCTTTTTGACCCTGTAGTATCAGGGAAACATCATCCTCTTTCTTTTTATAGACCCTCTGGGGGTTGTTTCCATAATTTTTGGATTGGATGTGCTCAACAACAACTTTAAGGGCAGCTAGGTCTTGAATCTTTCCTGACTTCAATCCCATCTCAGCCATTTCTCCATGTTTGATCATTTTAGAAAATGGTTTACCGATGCCAGCTAAGACTCTTTCATAGAAATGAGCTTCTTATATATCGATATAGGTCATGACCATCTCTGACTCTATCATAGAAGGAGTTACTTGAGCAGCAAGGCGCCTCCACCATTGAGCATATTCTCTTAAAGACTCATTGGACTGTTTCTTGACCTTGGTGATTTGATATCGGTCAGGAGCCATTTGAGACTGGAAGTTATATTGTGTGAGGAAGGCGTGAGCTAGCTCTTCCCAGCAATGGATCTTTGAGTTGTCTAATCTGGTATGCCACGAACGGGCTTCTCCAGACAGACTCTTTTGGAACAGCTGCATTCTGAGCTTCTCGTCCTTTGCATAAGATCCAAGTTCTCCAATGAACACCTTCAAATGTGTATAAGGATCTCCTAACCCATCATACTTTTTAAAGTCAGGAGTTTTGAACTTTTCTGGATAATGCACACCAGGGAATATACAAAGGTCGGCATATGAAACACTCCCGTGTGCTCTAATTCCTTTGATAGCGCGAAGGGTTTCTTCTATTTCAAGAACTTTCTTTTTGATGTCACCGGTGTCTGGATCTCTTGTGAGATGGGCGGCATCATGACTTTTGTTGGTGGTATCCCACTACAGTTCAGGTACTGTAATGACTTTATCAGAACCTGGAGTTCCCCCTTGTGTAGAGGATTTAGCATGTATGGGTATCTTTGGACCCTGAGTAGATTGATGTAGTTATTTAAGTAGAATAGCCAAATCTGTAATTTGTTTAGTTAATCCGTCAAATTCTTCGAGAGAAACTGCATTAGACTAGTCAGATGAAGACATGATTGGTTGTAGGCCTGCGGCCTTTTTGGACTTTGACCGGGTAATAGGTCTGAATGCTTCCCTGCTACAAAACTGGCATAGTTTAGTTTTAGGGATGGTGTAAATGTTAACATGCTATTTGATGTGTTCGTTTTAGGAATTTTGTTCTGCAAAACGGATGTTAGTTGTTTGTAATACAGGACAGCATGTAAATTTAAATATGTATATGCGCATATTTCTTCATATTTCTCATTACATGGAGATGAATATGGAATGTAAATTACAAGTAATTGACTTTACGAGTAATTTGAAATGAGAAAGCATGAAGAGACTTTCCTCCGCGTTTGGTTTATCAGAGGCTGACCTATCTTAGGTTACTCTCGCGGCTTTTCGGCATGAAGGTTCCCAAATCATCGCAATTTACTCAACAGGAAGTTAATCTGGTCTTTCAATTGGAGTGAATTTGGGTGGTGCCTTTCCTGAGCCTCGTTGGAGTTAGTCTTCCTATGAGTTCAGTAATCAAAGACCGACAGGATAGCCTCCTGGTGCAGGGACCACACAACATACATTCACATACAACGTGTCTCACCGTTTATGAGAATGATGACATGTGCGAAGCATTAATATCAAATGCAGATATAGTGTAAAGCATTAATCGCAGTAACGATATGCATTCGTACACATTCATCATAAATGTAAATGCAACATCTACACACAAGCATATAACAGTTTTGAAAAGCTCGTAATAGCGGCTTAAGTCCTCTTACTGCTGTCCCCAGCAGAGTCGCCACCTGTCGACGCCGGGATTTTTATTTGTCCCTTTTCGTTACCTATTTTTTTGTGTTCTCATTTTATGTGAGATTTGTTTGAAAAAACAAGTTAAAAAGGTCCAACATGTGTAATGTCGACAATTGGACTGTAAGAGTCACCAGTTGGTTTTTTAACTGGTTATACCAACACAACCGATAAATGGTTTGCACATTGACCCAGTGATGTGACACTGCTAAATGGGTATGTGAAACTGAGATTCATTTAGGGTCCGGGGACTTGCTTATGCGGAGGGAATGTGTTAAGCACCCCCCGACATCCGTGTTGCCACGGTGACCGCCACTTTTCAAGAAACTATTATATGAATATGTGTGTGTGTGTGTGTGGTCAATGTGCTGTTATTTGGAAGTAGTGCGAGGCCTCGTTCACACCTATATACACAGGGTTTGAATTTGTGTAAAAATTCAGTTTTAACAAGATATAGTAGTGATGTTTTAAAAGAGGTTTTTCAAACCCTGATGCTCAATACTAATTGAGACCTTTTACACTCCCATTTTATTAAATGTTCGGCTTTGATTGATTTTATTTTCGAGATGCAAAGCATCTTCGAGAAAATAATATACAAAGTAGTGCCGAACTCCTCATGGGTATGAAAACCATCTGAGGAAATCCAACACCGTGAATAAATTTACAAGCTGCTTACAGCTAAAAATGTCCATGACGATAACTGAATCTGGATTCAATAAACTGAATCTGTGATCACATGTTTCCTAGGCTCACGTGATGCCGCAATTAATATGAACGCAGTAAGCAGATATATATATATATATATATATATATATATATATATATATATATGTGTGTGTGTGTGTGTGTGTGTGTGTGTGTGTGTGTGTGTGTGTGTGTGTGTGTGTGTGTGTGTAAAAGTTGTAAATATGTATATATACAGACAAGATCGACCACCACGAAGCACCTCCATGGGGAATCAGAAATGTAAATAAAGCGATCAACCGCTACGGAGGAAACTCCAGGCGAGACAAAATGTACAGAAAGCAGTAAAAACGGTCAACCACCATGTAGTAAACTCTAGGTGGGATGAAATATATATATAAGCATGTAAAGGCACCGGATATAAAATTCAGGCTCATCGGACAAAGTCCAATAACAGTTTATATATATATATATATATATACGAAAGCAATTAAACGCTCCAGACATAAGTCTAGGCTCATCGAACAGAGTTTGACACACAGTTCATATATATAGGTATATATATACGAAAGCCATTAAACGCTCCAGACCGAAGTCTAGGCTCAATCGAGGTATAACTAGATAATGTTAGTCCATATATATATATATATATATATATATATATATATATATATATATATATACAAACTGAAATGAAAATCACGGACCGAAGTTCGGGCATACACACACAACACTACTCTCAATATGAAGAACAGTGTGTGAAAAGATGAAGAGAAAGGCTTGAAAATGTGTAAGAAGGCTTACAATGGGCTGTTGGTCGGAAACCCGATCACTAAACACGCGCAAATATACGCGGTCTAACAAGTAATACAATGATAAGAAGAGTGTCGTACCCACGAGGAACTATGACTAATATTTACCAAATACCGACTATGTATCACTAAAGTCTAATTAGAACTTCAATAAAAAAAAGTGTGATTAATTTAGTTAACTAATTAACAAAGCAAGTAAATGGATAACGAATGTTAATCCAAGGAATTACAAGCTAAGGTCACAACTTCACCCCACACAGGCATTCTGTCGAACACCTGGCGTGCTATGTTTCATTAAACTAGCAACCCTTCTCTCTTTGGTCTTAATGGTCACGACAATTTGTCGACTGAGAGCACACATGTGCTTATGCACCTCTGTTGAGGTATGCACAAAAATATCCTCTCTAGATCCACCAAAAAGGGAATAGAACAGAAAAGAACGTCCAAGCTAAATGCACTCCTACATATGTCTATGCGAATTAATCATAACAAGGATTTAAGTATAAGTTCTCAATAAGGTCACACGTGGTGCACAGAGATATGTCTATTCTACGCACAACTTATGTAGTCAAAACTCACAATCACATGCTAATATATTTAGGTGTAAATCTACACTCCTTCTGTCGATATCATGCAGATTACCAAAATCATCACTAATGTCTTAGCGAGAATCATAAATCACAAATATATTAAACCAAATCATATGGTGCTAACCAAAGAGATAAGACAGTCAATTTAAATAACAAAGGGTTCCATTATAACCTTAGAGCAAATATTCAGTTCATAGCTATTGAACAAAATACAAGTAGCAAACAAGATAACATTTATAGAATACAAAATTATAGGAAATAAAAGGATAGAAGAAACTCTGTCAAAGCCCCTTTAATCCCCACGCATTCCGCTCAAATCAAGCTTTCCAATCCGTACCGCTCACTGCGCTTGAAGCTCCAAAGATATGCCTGACTTCTCCCTAAATCTACCTAATCTATATTGACATATAACAACTAAGAGAAAGGAAGAGAAATTACAGAGGAAAACTAATCTAAGCTAAAACTAACTAAAAACTATGATATAGGATGTCTACTCTCTTCTATGCCGAGACCTCCTGCCTTCTCTCGCCTCCTCCTTTTCTAGGTCAAACTAAGGCCTTGGTTATCTGTGGACCGAACCTGGCGTCGCGGCGCGGCCAAGTAAGTTGTGGTTAGCGCTGCAGCGCCATGTAAGCTTGGAAAGACCGGAGCCCGCGCTGCAGCGCGAGCCCATAAAGGAATAGTGGCGCTGCGGCGTGAAGCTTACGTCAGCAAGGATCAGGAGGTGGCGCCGCGACGCAGGACTAACATTGGGCATTGGCGCAGCGGGGCCAGTGTATAGAAAATAACTATTTTGCCCCTGAATGCTAGAAAACACCTGCAATTCATCGATTAAGCACAATAACACAATAATCATATAAAAACATATGAAATCTACGAGAACATGCAACTATTTAAGTCATAAAATATCCCGTTCGCGGGTATAAATCCCACTCATCATGGGCTGCCAAAGAAGACTTCAATAACTTGAAATGGATGAACACTCGGCTCCCGCCAGTAAAAAGTAGCTATATATGATCTTACAAGTATTTAAAATGAGAAAGCACTCAGTTTGGGGTGTGTACAAAGTAAATTAGACAAGGCTTCCTCGCCTTTTTCTCTTTCAAAATGGCCACCCCAAGCCCTCTATTTATAGAGGGTTGAGCCACAGGTGTACCTGTGGCTGGACCGCAGGTGTACCTGAGGCTGGCCGGGGTGCCCCGGGTGCCCCGGGCTTCGCGGGTCCTACTGTCTCGAAGTACGTACATGCATGCATGCAATGTGATGTCCACTTCAACTTTCAGAATTATAATTCGGGCATTCGACTGAGGTATGTAAGACCTATTTCGGACCGCCATTGTTGAGAGTTATGCAATGACATAGGATTAGAGGTTTTACAAAGTCAGGAAGATACGGCGATGCCCTACGGTCTTCAAGCTTCAAATTATATCTGTTACCCTGCGTAATAGTCACACGGGATTAGTTTTCCTTGATTCTTATGGGACATTGTTGTGTAGAAATGTATGTTTGAAATATTGAGACGGCGTGATGTGGCTTCAAGGTGGCAAGATGACGACTTTGCCCCTCACCGGGGTTATCTCCGGTTTGGGTTGATAAAGTAGACGTTGCTCAGGGTTATCTCTGAGATTAGACTGCTGCCAGTTTGAAGGTCCTCAGTATCATCTCTGAGGTGTGCCTGTCCCCCTGGTGTTATTGTCAGGTCTTGTACTGAGTGCCTCGGTGTAAGCGCCGAGGTTAAAGCTGATTGCATGCATTTGAAATAAGCATTTCCGGGGTTATCTCCGGAACTGCAACTACCTTCCTTAGGGTTATCTCCAAGGTTGGAATCTACTATTCCCAGTGTTGGGACTGAGACTGAACATCTCGGGGAAATTTTCAGGATGAATCGGTCTTCTCCGGTGGAATTTTCGGTATTAGAACTGCAAGCCTCGGTGTTATTTCCGAGGTTGGAAATGATGCTCCTGGTGTGTGTTCCGGGGTTGTAACTGTGCTTTCGGTAGTATCCGGACTGGATGTGAGTTGTCTTCCAGGGTTATGTCTGAAAGACGAATCTGCCTTCCTGCAATGTCAGTAACAGGTATGCAGAAAATTTCGAGTGTCTACAATGATGACGAGGACGAGGAGGAAGAGATTCCACTAAACTCAATAGCTGCTCGTATGTACGATGAAGTGTACGACCGCAATGTGGAACTTCAGGATACTTTTGAGGAGTTGGAAGAGATAGTAGCTGAATAACAGACCTCGATGGCACAAAAGGACGACAAGATCCAGGATCGAGAGGAACGTCTGAATAATGTCGAGGAGAAGATGGTCCACACTGAAGAGGAGAATGAACAAATGACAGAGGAGATTGCAGAACTGAAGAACAAGTTGAAAGAAGAATCTACTTAGAGGGCAAGAGCTGAAGACGCGTACAAGGAAGCTTATCAACGAGCCGGGACAGCAGAGAGAGATGTAAAAGAAAAAAGGATGAAGATGGAAGAGATGAATAACGTATTCAACACCATGATTAATCGAGCTCAAGATCGGGTCATGGGCTATCCTATTCAGTTCGAGACGCTACCATCATACATATTAGATCGCCGAATAATGTTTCTTATTATGAAAGAAGAGCGTCATAAGGCTACACAATATCTTAGTAGGACATCGTAGGGAATGTACCTGATATGAGATTATTAATATGATAAATAATATGTAAATCCCAAGTGTTATGTAACCTATGGGATATAATGATGATGTTATCCTGAAACTTTAGTAGTTCAGGAAAGTAATGTAAATAGCAGTGATGCTATTAATCTTATGTTTCTAAAAGGTTATGAATGAATAAAAGTTATTATTTTATTCAAAGGGTTATGTGTTATGTAATGATGCAAATTGAGTATATAATACTTAAAAGAAATTGAGTAATAATCTAATGAGTGTATTTTAATAGAAAATGCCTCCAAGGCGTCAACCTCAACAAAGAACCGCTGAGGGAACCACCAATAACAACAATGTTAAGGCTAACCCAGTTCAGCAATTAGTGACGTTAGTGACTGGTGCATTGCAGAATCAACCGCATAATCAAGCTACAACTTTTAAGGATTTCAAGGTAGTTGGACCACCAGAATTCTGTGGGTCCATGAATCCAGTTGAGGCATATACCTGGATCATGGAGATAGAGAAAGTTTTTGATGTTGCTAGGGTAGGGGATAATCAGAAGACTACTTTTGCAACATTTATGTTGAAAGCAGAGGCTAGTTATTGGTGGCAAGCCAATAAAACTCAAGGAGGTCAAGGGGTAATGACTTGGGATAGATTTAAGGAGATATTCTTCGAGACTAATTTTTTGGAGAGTTCGAAGAATTAAATGGAGGTGTAGTTTTTGGAACTGAAATAGGGCACAATGACAGTGTCGGAATATGCTATGAAATTCAACGAGTTTGCGACGTTTACGCCATATCAAGTCAACACGGATGAGCGCAAGGCTAGGAGGTTTGAGTAGGGATTGAAACCATGGTTGTACAGTAGAGTCTCCATGTTTCAGCTGAAGACATTTACAGTAGTGGAGGCGAGGCTATAACAAAGCACAACCAAGAGCAGAGAAAGAAGAAGAATGAGGGTGAAGCTAAGAATGGTGGTGGTAATGGTGGAAATGGTAACGATAATTTAAAGATGAAGTGGAATACAAATGTGGGGGCTGGAAATCAGTAAGGTAACCAGCAGAGGAAGAAGATTGACGCATGTGCTACGCGTGGGAGGTTTCACACTGGCGTGTGCTAAAGGGGGAATTGTGTATGCTTTAACTATGGCCAGGAGGGTCATATTGCCCCAAATTGTAATCAACCCAAGAAGAATGCTTGCTACACCAGCGGGTCGAAGGATCATTTTGCTCTCGAGTGTCCAAAGAAGAAATCTAGTGAGACAACTAGAAGCAAGGGAAGTGGCAGTGGAAGTACACTGACTATTGCTGGACCAACGTCATCAAATAAGCCCACAGCCAGAACCTTCAACATGACGGTGCAGGACGCAGTGCAATCAAAGGATGTTGTGTTAGGTATTATCCCAATTAATGATATAAATGCATATGTATTATTTGATTCGGGTGCTACTTGCTCGTTTATATCTAATGAATTTGCTAAGGAGTTAGGATTACCTAGTGAAGAGTTGAATTTTTCTTTAAACATAGAAATTGTGAATACGAAAGTAATTCCTGTTAGGTTCATATACAAGAATTGTAGGGTGAATATTAAGGGGAATATTATGACAGTAGATTTAATCCCGATTAAGCTTGGAGAGTTTGATGTTATATTGGGAATAGATTGGCTATTCAATTATGGAGCGATAATTGATTGCCAAAAAAAATGTGTAAACCTTATGACTCCGTCAAAGGTAGTTTTTTATGGTAGCAAATCGCCTAGACAAGTGAGGTGTCTGACGATTATGCAGGCCAAGAAGTTATTGAGATAGGGCTGTGTAGGGTACCTAGCTTACATAGTCAATACTCAAAAGAAGAAGGGTGTAAAACTGGAAGAGATACTAGTGGTTAGGATTTTGTGGACGTGTTTCTGGAAGATTTTCCAGGGCTTTCGCCTGACAGAGAAATTGAGTTCGTGATCGATTTAGCACCAGGAACTACTCCAATATCGAAGGCCCCGTATAGAATGGCTCCGGTAAAGATGAAAAAACTGATGGTACAACTGCAAGAACTGTTAGATAAGAAGTATATTCATCCAAGTGTATCACCGTGGGGAGCGTCGGTGGTATTCGTGAAGAAGAAGGATGGGTCAATGCGTCTTTGCATTGATTATAGGGAATTAAACAAGTTCACTATCAAAAACAAGTATCTGTTGCCAAGAATAGATGACTTGTTTGATCAACTAAAGGGTGCTAGATATTTTTTGAAAATAGATTTCAGAAGTGGTTATCACCAACTGAAAGTAAGGAAGGAGGATGAACCAAAGACGGCATTCCGAACTCGGTATGGACATTACGAATTTTTGGTGATGTCTTTTGGTTTAACAAATGCCCCTGCAGCGTTCATGGATTTGATGAACAGGGTGTTTAAACCATTTCTAGACAAGTTTGTGGTGGAATTTATCGATGATATTTTGGTGTACTCTGTGACGGCCCCAAAATTAGGTATACATCACCCATCTTGGGTCGTCAGATACATAGTATAGAATACAAATACAACTTACTAATACAACTGTCGTGTACAATACGACAAAACATAAACTGTGAGTTTGAATACAAATATTATCTTCTAGAGAGTATTCATACTCAAAAGGAGTCCTCATTACATTTATTAACACACTATTACATAGAATAGTGAGGACTACTAACTAATACTATCATTCGGACCATCACTCCGTTCCCCGACTTGCCCCAGCTACGTTCTCATTTCCTTAAGAGAACAGTGAAAGAAAGGGTGAGCTCAACTAGCCGAGTAAGAAATATTATGACTAAGATAATGCAGAATAAATTATCATTAGCGTTCAACAATGTTAAACTGATAAAATATAATAGACATCAAGTTTAACTGCAGCGGAACAAGCAATCCATTAAAAGAGTCAAGTAGAAAATAAACTCTACTATCTTTTATGATTTAAAAGGTTTTTCAACATTATGATCGCTGAGACTCAGCTTAATAAAATAATCCACATCATCGAATCACCCTTGCACTATGGCCAAGGATATTCGTATATTCATTAATGGTCATCAATGCACTACGGGCCAATGAGGACTTTTACCACATCATTTGTAATATTATGGTCATGATTATACCGAATAATCCCCGGTCATAATCATACCAAGTCCATCTATGCACTACAGGCCACAGATGACTTTTAACATTTTATAAACATGAGGATGATGACAATGATATAAGAATTCAATAAAATAAGTTCAAGAATTAATTTATCCAAGAATTAACAACGTCCAAATTGTCAACATGATACTGCTTTGTGGAGTAAAATTCAAGAATGCTTAGAAGAATATTTTCATGAAAAGATACTAGATGAACCGCAATTATCAAGGATATTCCACAAATTTCATGGAGTATAGAAGTCAAAACTTAACCAACTGAGTATAATAAAGAATGGAATAACAAAAGAAATCACCATGCATGCGATAGACCGCACAGACAGGTTATTTTAACAGAATAATAAATAATGGAACCAGGTCCGGCGTAAACGTACAGACAGGATATTCCGACAGAATAATGAATAATGGAACCAGGTCCGGCGTAAAACGTACAGACAGGATATTCCAACAGAATAATAATAAAGACGAAACCAGGTCTGGCGTAAACGCACAGACATGATATTCCAACAGAATAATAAATAATAGAACCAGGTCCGGTGTAAAACACACAGACAGGATGTTCCAACAGAATAATAATAAAAACGGAACCAGGTCCGGTGTAAAACACACAGACAGGATGTTCCAACAGAATAATAGAAGAATGTCACCAAGTATAGGGTAGACCGCGTATACAGGTTATTCCAACAGAATAATAAGAAATGGAATAACAACAGTTCTCTTCATGAATAAGAAAGAATAACACCCCTTACCGTTTTAAAGAAGAGCTGAAATAAGGAAGTAGTTAAGTAGCAGAATACTCTTCTTCTCTCTCTCTATAGTTTCTCTCTCTAGAGTTCAGTGAATTCGTAAGAAATAATGAAGGAATGAGCTGCTATTTATAGAAAAATAGAATGCATAGTAACTAATCCATGAACGGTCCAGATTGATTACTTTAATCTGACGGTCTATAATTAAAGAAAAATCTTTTAAATAAAATATAATATATTCTATTAATAGAATAACTTTAATAAAGTATTCTGTTTTATATAAAAAGATGTTTCTGTTTTATTACGTTAATAATACGAACAAAACAAAACGTCATTATCGCTAAATAATTCATATTATTAACTGACAATAATTGAATCAAACTGAGTGACTTCTCACATAAGCATTAATAATTAATACTGTGTGCTACTATGCAACCACACGTATTACTGTACTTTTACTACCGAGTAGTTCAACAGTATCAATGGTAAAACTTCCGCCGTTATTTTTAATAAAATATTTTTGTCGTTTTCTCAATCCGACAATAATTCCGTCGTGGGGTCCACCAATGATTGTGCCGTTGTACGAATATTCTCTGTTAAAATGAATATTCTCCGACCAATCGAATATTATATAACAACTTGCGTACTTTGCAAAATTTATAAATATTACTCACAACTATAACATTATATCAAATTAACTCCATAATATTCAAAAATGATATTTATAGAAAATTCATCTTTATTTATAAAAGTTGGGGTCTTACATACTCCAAATCTCAAGAAGAACATGTGGAACATTTACGTTTGACGCTGGAGACACTAAGAAAAGAAAAGTTGCACTCGAAATTCTCTAAATGTGAATTTTGGATGGAACGTGTACAATTTCTTGGGCATGTGATTGACAAAGATGGAATTTCAGTGGATCCATCAAAAGTAAAAGCTGTGATAAATTGGGAACAACCAAGAGCTCCATCAGAAGTAAGAAGTTTCTTAGGATTGGCAGGTTATTACAGATGATTTATTCAAGATTTTTCCAAGATTGCCACTCCGTTGACAAATTTGATGAGAAAATCTGTAAAATTTGTTTGGACGAAAAAATATGAGGATAGTTTTATGGAATTGAAGAAGAAGCTCAGTGTAGCACCTGTGTTGTCATTACCAGATAATACAGGAAACTTTTTGGTGTATAGTGATGTCTCACAGAAAGGATTGGGATGTGTCCTTATGCAGAACTGCAAGGTCATTGCGCATGCATCAAGGCAATTGAAAGATTATGAAAAAGGGTATCTGACTCACGACTTAGAGTTGGCTACAGTAGTGTTTGCTCTGAAGATATGGAGACATTATCTCTATGGAGAGAAGTGTGAGATCTACATAGACCATAAGAGTCTGAAGTATATTTTTCACACAAAAGGACCTGAACATGCTTCAAAGGAGATGGATAGAATTAATAAAAGATTATGATTGCGAGATTTTTTATCATCCGGGCAAAGCAAACATTGTTGTGGATGCCTTGAGTAGGAAAGGCAGAGAAAAGTTGATGTTGTTAACCAACCAAGAGGAGCTCGTTTCCGTAATAGCAAGGCTAGAGTTGGAAATCAAATTTCCAAAAGAGTCCGACGAAAAATTATACCAGATGGAATCTAGTCCAACTTTGGGGAACAAGGTGAAGAATGCTGCAAAATAAAGGAAAGTGTGGTTGAGGGTAAAGAAGTGAAGTATAAGGTTGATACTGAGGGAATGCTAAAATTTGAGGGACGAATCTGGGTTCTAGCAGTACAGGATATTAAAGAAGAAATCTTGACCGAAGCTCATAATTCAAGATACTCGATTCATCCAGGAAGTACGAAGATGTATCAAGATTTACGACGTCATTTTTGGTGGCCAAACATGAAAAGAGATGTCACAGAATGTGTCGCAAAGTGCTTGACATGTCAGAGAGTGAAGGCCGGGCATCAAAGACCTAGCGAATTACTTCAACCGTTGGAAATACCAGAATAGAAGTGGGAGCATATCACAATAGATTTTGTGGTAGGACATCCAATGACTCAGAAAGGATATGATGCGATATGGGTGGTAGTGGATAGATTAACAAAATTATCACACTTTTTGCCAATAAAGATTAGATTTAATTCGATCAGCTGGCAAAACTGTACGTCAAGGAGATCGTCTCAAGATATGGAGTTCCAATATCAGTTGTGTCAAAGAGAGATCCGAGGTTCACATCAACATTCTAGAAGAAACTACGAGAATGCATGGGAACACAATTGAAGATGAGTACGACATACCATCCGCAAATGGATGGCCAAACCAAACGAACAATCCAGATGTTAGAGGATATTCTTAGAGGGTGCATAATGGATTTTAAAAGAAACTAGGATGATCATCTACCGTCGGTGGAATTTGCATACAACAATAATTACCATTGAAGCATTGGCATGCTACCATATGAGGCATTATACGGCAGGAAATGCAGAACTCCACTATGTTTGGATGAAGTTGGTGAACATCAACTATTAGGACCAGAACTGGTGCAACAGACCGCAAAAGTTATCAAAATAATCAGAACAAGACTAGTAGCTGTTCAAGATCGACAAAAGAAGTACGCTGATCAACATAGACAAGATCGCAAATTCGACGTAGAAAAATTTATTTTCCTGAAAGTTTCTCCTTAGAAGGGAAAAATTCATTTTGACAAGAAAGAAAAGCTCAAACCAAGGCTTATTGGACCTTTCGAGATACTGCGAAGAGTGGGAGAAGTGGCTTACGAGGTAACTTTACCTCCAGAATTAGAACATGTGCACAACATTTTTTATGTGTCGGTGTTGCGACCGTATAAACCCGATTACAAACATGTGATCGAGTATGAACCGTTGCAGTTCATTAAAGATTTGTCTTATGAAGAGGTTCCAATCTAGATAGTTGACAGGAAAGAACAAATGCTCAAGAATAAAATGATACCTTCTGTGAAGGTGATATGAAGGAACCACAATGCTGAAGAAGCTACGTGAAAACTCGAAGATAAAATGATGAAAGATTATCCTGAGTTATTTGTTTAATCTGTGTCTTCGATTCTGGGGACAGAATCTTTGTAAGAAGAGAAGAATGTGACGATTTTATTGTTTAAGTTGTGATTCTGGGGACAGAATCCTTGTAAGGAGGGAATGATGTAACAATTCAAAATTTCAAATTATAATTTTAAATATTTATTGAATTAAATAAATATTTATTTGATGTGTTTATTATTGAAATTGTTG
The DNA here is from genome assembly GCA_016801055.1 of Panax notoginseng. Lineage (NCBI taxonomy): Eukaryota > Viridiplantae > Streptophyta > Magnoliopsida > Apiales > Araliaceae > Panax > Panax notoginseng. The sequence continues at coordinate 173,282,012 of CM029013.1, forward strand.
AATAAATATTTGTTTAATAATAGTTGTTTAATTTGATTTGATTTGATTATTTATTTGCTAAATAAATAATTAATGAGTGAAGAAAATTAATTATTATGAGATTATATTTTAATTTAATGTAATAATTATCAAATTGATTATTATAATATTTTTAATTTAATTTGATAATTAAAGTGTGACAATAAACTATGCTATAAATGGGTTATTAAAATAAATTAAAGGAGTTTAATTTAGTTTTTTTTTTGCCAAACAAAGCCTTATGGCTTTTGAATTTTAAATTTTATTATAATAAATTAAATAAATAAAATAATAAATAAAATATATTTATAATATATACATTTATATTCTTGTAACTGTTATATTAAGTATGCTTATTATGACTTATCAGTTTTAGTGTACGCATACTGTTGATTAGCTTGGTTATCAGTTTTACACCTTTGAGTTATTTGCTAAACTGAGGAAGAGATACATAGTATTTGAGAGAGGATGGAGAGAGAATTTGAGAGTGAATTCTTGAGGTTTTCAAACAATTTCAGTGGTGTTAGCAAGGATTGCAAAGCAAAAGAAGGTATAATCATAACCTTATTATATATATATATATATATATATATATATATGTGTGTGTGTGTGTGTGTGTGTGTGTGTGTGTGTGTGTGTGTGCGCGCGCGCGCGCGCGCGCGTGCGTGTTTTAACGACATGAGTTTCAATTTTTATATTCTGTGAATTCCATTTTTTTTTAATTGTTGTTGTACAACTAAATTATGGTGATTGTATGTGTTTGTGATGCTAGAACTAGTGTTTAGACAGGAATTGTTATGTTAATTACGGTTTAAAAATGAAGAAAAGTATTTTACAGTGAATATTTTTCATATGGCTATAAAAGTACAAAAGTTAATGGTTAATTTGTATGTTAATCTGTAAATTGAGTCTTGTATATGTTAGCTTAGTAAGAAACGAAGAGAACGTAGTTTGAATGAGTTAATTTAGACAAGAATTATGATCAAAGTAATGATTTTTGTAAAGAATGTCAAAAATAGTGTTTTTATATGAAAACATGAAATTTAAGAATTTAAATTAATTAAAGTTGTTGTTTAATTGTGTTAAATGGTTGAATATGTAAGGAATTATGTTTGTGTTAGCTCTGTACCAATTACATATGCTTAATTTACTGTTTTGTGGGTGAAATTCGTGTTAGTTGGCTTAAGAACAGTGTCGAAATCACGTTCTGCAAAATTGGAACTGGTTCATAGCGCGGGCGCGCAAGATTCTAAGGCAATACTGGCGCGGTCGCGCCAGTAGTCTGCCAGACCCAGTGAAGTCTGTTATTTCTGCAGACTTTGAAACCTTAATGTAGCCTAGTTTAGTGATGTGTTAATGTGAGAAACATGTAATGAAAAGGTTGAAACAGAATAGTATCAGGTGATTAGTAACTCTAAAATGTAAAATTAGTATGTTGTAAAATGATATGTTATGATTTAAGAAACTTCGTGGATAATGAATAGGTGTTATGAGATGTACACTTGTGATTCTGAAATATGTATGGTAAGGTGAGACTTTACTAAAATAACAAGTTTAGTTAAAGAGTGAGTATTTTTTTGGAAAGTGGATGTTAGCATATCTAATAGATATTGTGATTCTAATACTTTGTGTAGGTGAACGTGAGTTTTAATATTATAGCTTACGCACGAGGCAAGTTTTTAAACCTTATCTCTTTACATTGAGCAAGCTTTGTTCCTAAATTTCATTTGCGCAAACTATATCTTTATTGTTATTTCGGACAAGTTTTAAATTCCAACAGTTATTGACTTATTCCAACTTGTTTATTGTTAGACAAGTTTCTTTAATTTCATTCTTGTATCGGGAATGCAATTCTTGAATTCCAATTCCTAATATTGAATTGTCTTATTTCAATTACTTTGCACAAGTTATTATCCTGTTGAGCACGTTTTACTTTCAGCTTGCTATTAGTTAATACATATTCAATAATTCTATATCTTATTTAATAAGATCATAGCCTTAGCTTAATATTGTTCAAGCAAGTTCGATTGTTTCATTCAATGCTTTTACTTTGATTATTTCTACGCATGCCTATTAGTTTTAATACTTTACCTTAAACTATTATTGATCATTCGTAGTGTTGTTAAGTCTTGTTGATTCAACTAATCCTTTAGTTGATTCAACTAATCCTTTAGTTGATTCAACTAATCCTTTAGTTGATGATCGTGAAACTCTAAATTACCCTTAAAGCTTATCCAAACCAAACTTTCTTTGGTGCGGACTTGTACTCTAAAACTGAGAAGAACAACCCTATTATAGGGGATACGCAATGCGTTTAGATATTTGTGCACAATACATGGTACAAAGGGCTGATCCCCCTAAGTACGTGAAGTCCCTACAGTTTAACTGTTTAGGTTAAAGTTGAAAGATTACTGGTAACCGTGGACATAGTTCTCTTATAACCCTCAGATACATTCATATTTTGATTTTAATTTTTGGTTATCATTCATAGAGTACTATTCAGTTTTGATGAGCCTATTCATTGGCAGTTATTATTCTCTTGTTGATTCATTGATATATCTAGTGAGCATTTGTTTTGCTCACTCTTGTATATATATACACTCATTGCAGCTAAAGTTGAGAAGGTCGATGAACCTACGACTAGCAAAGGAAAGGGAAAAATGTGCAAGTGACGAAGACTTGTAATTTCATTTATTGTCATGATGATAGACTTTATATTTAATGATGTGATGTAATTATTTTATTTCTGCACTTGATTGATGTTTAAGGTTAGACAACCTGGGAAGACTTTTTGATTAATGATGTAACTCTTTTAAAGGGAGGATTTCTGATTTAATTTTATTATATTTGGGTAGTTAGATATGGATGAATGGAAAGTGAACACCAAATCTTGTGGGAATAAAGTACCTGGATTTGGGGGTGTCACAATAGCCATAACAACTACCTTTAAAGAGTTTAAAAGCATAGGTCTGCCAGAGTTCAAAGGAACGACGGACCTAATAGAGGCCCAAACATGGGTAAAAGAAATAGAGAAGGCGTTTGTTATTACAAACGTAGGTGAGGTGCAAAAGACTTCTTTTGTGACTTACATGATGAAAGGGGAAGCCAACTTTTGGTGGGAGGCTCATCAGGGTGGGCCTAGAACAGATGCGGTAACGTGGGAATAATTGAAGAATGTTTTCTTCGAGAATTATTTCCCTACAAGCATGCAAGGGAGAGGGAGGAACTAAGATAGAGAATGCCAGTGGTAGTGGCAATATGCCAAAAAGAAGGAATTTTTAGCTCCGGGAATACTGGAGTGGGACAAGGGGATCCTAAACGTAGGATGGAAGCATGTAAGATATATGGAAAGACTCATCTAGGAGTCTGTCTAAAGGGGGAAAGCGGTTTGTTATAACTGTGGACAGGAGGGTCATATATCACCCAATTGTCCTAATCCTAAGAACAACCATGGTTGTTTCGTATGTGGGTCGTTGGACCACATGGCAAGAAATTACCCAAAGAAGGGGTCGGAAGAGAGTAAGGGTGTTAGTAGTGGTGCGTCAGCCATTACTGTACCACCATCGTCGGGTAGACCTATGGCCAGTACTTTTAATATGACGGTCCAAGATGCAATTGCATCAGCGAATTTAGTAGCAGGTATCATTCCAGTCAATACAATGAATGCTTAAGTGTTGTTTGATTGGAGTGCTACTTTTCTTTTATAGCATGTGAATTTGCTAAGTGATTAAGTTCATTCCTAAAGAGGATTATAAATACCTTTACACGTTAAGGTAGAGAATGAAGAAATAACTTTCGTTGATTATATTCGTGGAAATGGTTTCATGGATAATAAAGGTAAGCAATTATCGGTAGATAAGTACCAATAAAGTTGAGAGAATATGAAGTAATTCTAGGTATGAATGGGTTAATTAACCATAATGCTATAATAAATTGTTAGAATAAAAGTATGAATCTTCAATTTTCTAAAGAAACCCAAGGCAATATCTTACAACAATAAATCATCAAAGATGAGGAATGTATTAAGTAAGACATCTCTGTATGTCATGATGTTGTAAGCTGGTAATGAAAGTAGGTCGCGTAAACTTAGGTCGAAAGGACGCGAACCCTAAGAAGTAAAGTTAAGTAAACCAATGCGTAAGTTAAATATATGACTATTTGGTTAGCAGTTAAGAATAAATACCCATTGCCTAGGATCGATGATCTAGTTGATCAGTTGAAAGGGGTATCGTCGGTTGAAAGTAAGGAAGAAGGAGGATATACTTAAGACGACGGTCAGAACTTGTTATGGTTATTACGAATTTCTGGTTATGTCGTATGGGTTGACTGATGTACTGAAGTTATACTTTTAGTAAGGGGCACAAAGCAAGTCGGTGGGAAATTAATAGGTATGATGGGAATGAGAAGCGAGAAAATAGTTTTAGGAACTAAAAAGGAAGGTTAAGTGAGGCACATGTATTATCTTTATCAGATGATACGGGGAAATTTGTAGTGTATCTTAATGTTTCGCAGGGATGATGAGATTGTGTGCTCAGGTAACATGGCAAGGTCATTGTGTATGCATTACGCTAGTTAAAGGATTATGAAAAGATCTATTTTACTTATGATCTATAATTGGCAGCTCTAGTTTTGAATTAAAAATCTGAAGATCGTATTTATACGGGGAGAAATGTGAGATATATACGGACTGTAAGAGTCTAAAATATATCTTCACACAGAATAAGTTAAATAAAAGGTAGAGAAGGTAACTAGAATGGATAAAAGATCATGACTATGATATCTTATATCATACAGGGAAAGTAAACGTAGAAGCCGACGCGGTAAGTAAGGAAGGGTAGGGAAAAGTTATCAATACTAGCGACTCAGAATGAGTTAATAACAGATGTAACGACCCCAAAATTCATACAATAATATTCTCCTTCTAGATCGTTAACAATATAACTTTAATCTATCTTTACATCATTATTCGATATTAAAAACACTAAAAATGCGGAATATTTAAAACTTTTATACATTTCCTTTTTTATTGCCCTAAATCGCAACATTTACATTACATCTCTTCGATTGAAATTTATATCATGAATCGTTACAACAAAATGACTATACAAAGTCTTACATCATAAATAGATATCAATATACACCGGATAACTCAACTTACAATTTAACAACATGTTACATTCAAAATATTAAATACATTTCCCATAAAACATAAGTAGTCCTCGTGAATATGGATCTCTATAATTCACGTAGAACATATCCTTACCTTAAATCTTTAACCTGCAAAAATGGTTATTTGCAAGGTTGAGCTCGACAGCCCAACAAAATCTAACAGTTTTCATGCATCACATAGCACATAATAACATACTCAACATATATCTCATAAATATTGGACTAACACAACATACATGCTACATTTCATATAACAAGTATAAAGATTAAGTTCCTTACTCAATCAGCATTCACTATTCAATCAACGTAGTCATAAATTGACTTTAACGTTTCATACTTTCAATATATATAGAACACATCATGCTCTTTACAGCAAATATATAAAACAGTTCATCATCAAGTTCACATAACAAATAGGAAGTAAAAGACTTGCCTTGATCGTTGTTTACCAATAACTGTTTAACAGCTTACAATCATCTGCACTTCGCGTGCCCTACACAATTATATAATCATACACATCAACTAATAGTCACATAGCAATACATAGTAGTTGTAAAGCAAACTTTACTCTACATCCCATAAGCCTTCTTATTAATCAATACACAATGTTCAATTTGATTGTGTTAACTTTCAACTTACATCTCACTATATTTCATACTCGAAGTTCATTCCAGTGTTTAAATCTTGCTAGGAATCATTATTGGTTTTATATTAAACCCATTTCATTTTTTATAATATCCATTTCATTTGACTTACAACACTTTTTACGTTCATTAACACTTATCACGGCATTTCGACGTTTATTCGTCACACGCCCGATTTGTCTCTCTTGTGTATGCTTAGTATTCTTATACAACTTATCTAATACATCATTTATTAATTTTAACAACATTATATTTACTAACATTCATGTTTTATAACTTAGAACAACATCTTTTATCGTCAAGAGCACTACGCGTGCATACGTGCATGCCCGACGCCCTCCGATTGCCTTCGAAAACACAATAGTCCTAAAGATGATAATTTTGACCCCTATTCCCGACCTCAAATTGACAAACTTAAAGAATAAAAGTTTTAGGTCTACTCGTCCTCGTTCCGGATCATCTTGAATCACCTCAATCGGAGTTCGTATGAAAACGTTATGCTCATTTTAGTAAAACATGTCTGGTCTCTTTTTTTTCCAAAATTTGGCTAGACAGACTACCCCCCCCCACCGGGGCGGGGGTTTTTGCACTGGGAGGGCCCGTCGGGGTGGGGGACCCTGCTGTGATTTTGCAATTTCAGCTCTAGAACACTAGGGAAAGCCAAATTAGGCCTCCAAACTCCTTTCTAACAACCATACCAACCTACCCAAGGTGTAATATGTTTACAGAAACATAATCTAATATTTTCTAACGCGTTTCTAGCCATCTAAACAACATAAACATCCAAATTACAACCATTAATTTTCACTATTTTTGCTAAAACTTCATTTTTTGAAAGTTTCAGCGAAAAATCATCACTGTGATTTTATTTTTCAACCAAAACAGTTAATTCAACATACTATGCTTATGTTTATTCATCCTCTTTCGAATTCGATAGTCAATATCTATTAAACAACTAATCAAACCTCAATTTTAGTTTAAACTAAGCCATAATAATATATATTCATACCAATTCACTTTAATATGATTTTATTCACAAATAACTACATAACATGAATTAATTTATCTATAAACTTATGCAAACAACCTTTTAACCACCAATTTATCATATAAAACTATATATAACAAATAATTCAATCTCTACAAAGGTTTTACAGAGTATTTTGGAAGAGAATAAAACTATAACTTTTAAAAATAAAAGGGTAAGATGATACCTTAGTTTTAGAAGATGATGGCTATTCTTTGAAAGCTTTCTTTTCCCCAAATTCTCTCTCAAATTCTCTAGCCTTCTCCCACTCTCTCTCAATTTTTTTTCTCTGAAACTTTTCTTCTCTTCTTTTTCTTCTTCTGAGTTATTCCTATCTAACTCTAACTTACGTACTAACAAATATAACGTATATGATATAATATATAATAATTTTATAATATAAATATATCTATTAACTGACATCAGTTTTTTTTAAACTCCAAAGCCATAAGGCTTGTTTGGCTAACTAACTAAAAACTAACCCATTAAATCTTACACCTTGTTTGATAAAACAGATTTAAATTAAAGACTTAACATTCATTAAGCATTGTTTGGCAAAACTGAATTAACATCCCTTAACTTATTTTAATAACTCCTTTATAATATAGTTAATGGTCACACTTAATTTAATTAATTCTAATAACAATTTATTAAATAAATTTATCACGTAGATCAATTTACCACATAGATTAATACAACATAATTATAATTTTCTTTATAATTAAAACTTTATTTAATCAACTAACACATCATTTTAATTACAAATTCAAATTAAAATATAATAATTCATTTAATAATTATAAACTCTCTAACTTAATTATTAAATTAAATTAGAATATGATCTCATAATAATTAATTTTCTTAACTCCTTAATTATTTACTTAACAAATAATTAACCAATCAAGTCAAATCAAATTAAATATTTATTCAACAATAAATACATCCATTAAATATTTATATAACTCAATAAATATTTAAAAACTATCATTAAAATTCTGGATTGTTACATCCTTCCCTCCTTACAAGGATTCTGTCCCCAGAATCACAACTCAAACAAATCATTCGTCACATTCTTCTCTACTTATAAGGATTCCATCCTCGGAATCACCGAAACCCTACCTTACTCAGGTTTTCATCAAATCTCTTCGTTGAAAAACTTCAACACATGACCTTAATATAAGTTTTTTATTTCCAACCACAATCATTTCTTTAACAAATTTAGGTTTTATTTTATAACTTTCACTTGAACTCAATTATATTTTGAGTATTATATATTCTTAATGCATTCATTTCCATTTCTAAAAATCGTTATCATAAACATTCGGGATATTACATTCACCCATTCTTCTAAGAATTTTGTCCTCAAAATTTTATTTATTAATCTTTATTCATTCAATCTATTAAAATAGCTTTTACGTTAATACTTTTTTCATTCATTGGGTTCTATAACCACTTTCTTTCCACAAAGATCTTTCTACGATTATTAACTTTTTTATTAAAAGTTTTACATTATTCTTTGATAACTCATCTCCTTCTCATTTTAAAATTTATTTTCTCATTTATTCAATATATTCATCATTCAGTGTCGCATTCTACGACTTACTTCTTTTTAAAGAATATCATATTTACCACATTCGCCTTTTAGAATAGCAAGAATCTTCCACAATTGCTCAATAATTGGGAAGCAGTATGAATAACTCAGGAATTTAAAAGATTCCAAATTATGCTGATAGGTCATAAGACCATGAACTACGTCCACGATTATAAGTACTCTTTCAACTTAAACCTTAACAGTCATTAGACTATAGGGACTCCTGTACTTAGGGTGTTAAGCCCTTCGTACGATGTATTGTGCACAAATATTTAAACGTTATGCGTATGTCCATAGTTATAAGTAATCTTTCAACTTAAACTTTAACAGTCATAAGACTATAGGAACTCCTCGTACTTAGGGGGATCAGCCATTCGTACAATGTATTGTGCATAAACATCTAAACGTATTGCATAAAATAACTCCCCTATAATAGGGTTGTTCATCTCAACTTTTTAACATCTGAATCCACACCAAAACAATTTGGTTTGGCATAACTTCTCAAGAAACGCTTGAATTTCATGAATATTTTTTAATATTCGTCTAGCTGAATCAAATAGCATAGACTTCTACAACAATTCGGACATCAATCGAAATATATATATATATATATATATATATATATATATATATATATATATATATATATTCTAATATCTTAAAGAAATCTTAAAAATCTTTTTATGACATCATAATACTGCACTGTATTTACAGTCTGTTTGAGGATTCTGTCATTTGATGATTTTATCATACTACATCATACCATAGTGGGCTGACGATCCTTAGATCACATCCAACACTAAGTAATACTGCATTGATGACTCTATCATTTTTATCATCTCTGCACCAGGTTCCATGATGCATTGATGATATAAAAATACATTTTGATATATTTCAAATCATTTTTGTCTAGCCGAAGCAATTAGCATAGACATACGAATAACGGTATTATTTTTAAAACTCATTGGTTTCATCATTTGATCCAATGTTTTTCACGAATATAGAAGTGCAAACATCAGCACGAAGTCAATAAATTTTGAAAGTCTAGCATATCTAGTAGATTTAGAATATCCAGGTATCCATCAATTTCAATCTTTACTCATTACTTCATTACTTAACCAATTCTTTTTATTTCTAGCACCACCAATACTCTTATACTAAATATTCTTGTATTTCACCTTACAATCTTCCTATACCCCGAATATAATTCATCAAACTTACTACACATTGGAAGTTCAGGAACTTGCCACAATAATATGAGTTTGAGAACTTATCCTAGTCAGACCATAGGTGTCCATTCGCTGAGGGGTTCAAAACATACCATATTATTATGAGTCGCGAACTTATTATATACATTAGTTTTAAGAACTTGCACCTAACCCTAATAATATCTAACTAATCTTAATAGTTTCTAACTATCAAATATACATATGAGAAAAGAATCACCTTTTCGTCACATATACATTGATAGCACAACACCAATATTCCAATGATTATCAATGTGATAAACAGAGTGCAAGCACAAAACACTCATCCATACAAAGATTTGTACAACTCAGCCCCTACATGAGTCCTCAATTAAAATACCACCCAACTCTATCTTGCTTATAACTTGCTCTTTATTCGATACGAATTCCTCGTATCATATTATCTATAACTCCTCATGAGTTTATCTTGTACTGTTTTATAGTACATCATCTTCATAGCATCAAGCTATAATTATTCAAACATTACAAACCATCTTTCTTTTATAACTTAAACAGACCACGTCGTGATCTTATTTTATAATCATCTCCCTTAAAATTCTTTTCTTAACTCGTGATCATTTTGTTTTACGATCCCCTTTCTTTCCTTTTTCATCATTTACGACATTATTCGTTATCTTGGCTATTGGAATTAGGTAACTCCCATTTCTTATCTTTATATCTCTTCAAGATTCTTCTTTAAATTCTCTTATTTATATAACAATTCTTCCTTTAAGAATTTTTAACTTCGTTTACATTGCTCAACATTTTATTTGAGTTCCACATTTTCATCATACGTATCCATTTTCTATACTTGATACACATCGAGTCTCTAATAGTTTCAATATGGTACACTGAGTGGTTTACCACAAACAACCAACAAACTAGGTTTCGAGTTGCTAGTTCGTATATACCTCCGCTCTATGAAGGAATCGTTTAGCCCAGATACCATACATCAACTATTAAAGAGTACGATTGTACCACACTTAGATATAACTTTTTTTATTCTTAACTTCTTTATCATTCTCTTCTTATAGACATTGTCTGTTTATTATCACCTTACATCCTTATTATTAGAGTTGGGTAACCCCACTTTTATATTCCTTATAACTTTGTGAGATTATTCTTTGAATCCTCTCACGCATCTTTTAATCCTTTCTTTATAATTTTCTTAAATTACTTCTTATTTTTCAAACTCTATTTGAGCTTATTCGTTCATTATGTTCACCTCTCATCTCTAAGGTAATAGCCTAAGGTACTCCTACCTAAGGTTTATAACCTACGGCTTTGATACTAACTGTAACGACCCTAAAATTCATACAATTATATTCTCCTTCTCGATCGTTAACAATATAACTTTAATCTTTCTTTACATCATTATTCGATATTAAAAACACTAAAAATGCGGAATATTTAAAACTTTTATACATTTGCTTCTTTATTGCCCTAAATCACAACCTTTACATTACATCTCTTCGATTCAAATTTATATCATGAATCGTTACAACAAAATGACTATACAAAGTCTTACATCAAAATTAGATATCAATATACACCGGATAACTCAACTTACAATTTAACAAGATGTTTCATTCAAAATATTAAATACATTTCTCATAAAACATAAGTAGTCTTTGTGAATATGGATCTCTATAATTCACGTAGCACATATCCTTACCTTAAATCTTTAACCTGCAAAAATGGTTATTTGCAAGGTTGAGCTCGACAGCCCTGCAAAATCTAACAGTTTTCATGCATCACATAGCACATAATAACATACTCAACATATATCTCATAAACATTGGATTAACACAACGTACATGCTACATTTCATATAACAAGTATAAAGATTGAGTTCCTTACTCAATTAACATTCACTATTCAATCAACATAGTCATAAATTAACTTTAACGTTTCATACTTTCAATATATATAGAACACATTACGCTCTTTGCAACAAATATGTAAAACAATTCATCATCAAGTTCACATAACAAATAGGAACTGAAAGACTTGCCTTGATCGTTGTTTAGCAATAACAGTTTAACAGCTTACAGTCATCTGCACTTCACATGCCCTACACAATTATATAATTATACACATCAGCTATTAGTCACATAGCAACGCGCAGTAGTTGTAAATCAAACTTTACTCTACATCCCATAAGCCTTCTTATTAATCAATACACAATGTTCAATTTGATTGTGTTAACTTTCAACTTACATCTCACTATATTTCATACTCGAAGTTCATTCAAGTGTTTAAATCTTGCTAGGAATCATTATTGGTTTTATATTAAACCCATTTCACATTAAACTCATTTCACATTTTATAATATCCATTTTATTTGACGTACAACACTTTTTACGTTTATTAACACTTATCACGGTGTTTCGACGTTCATTTGTCACATGCCCGATTTGTCTCTCTTGTGTATGCTTAGTATGCTTATACAACTTATCTAATACATCATTTATTAATTTTAAACATCATTATATATACTAACATTCATGTTTTATACCTTAGAACAACATCTTTTATCATCAAGAGCACTACACTTGCATATGTACATGCCCGACGCCCTCCGATTGCCTCTGAAAACACAATAGTCCTAAAGATGACAATTGCCACCACTGTTCCCGACCTCAAATTGACAAACTTAATGAATAAAAGTTTTAAGTCTACTCGTCCCCGTTCCAGATGATCTTTAATCGCCTCAATCGGAGTTTGTATGAAAATGTTATGCTCATTTTAGTAAAATATGTCCGGTCAGTTTTTTTTCCAAAATTTGGCTAGACAGACTACCCCCTCCCCCCCGTCGGGGCGGGGGTTTGTGCACTGGGGGTACCCACCGGGGTGGGGGTCCCTGCTGCGATTTCAGCTCTAGAACACTACGGAAAGCCAAAATAGGCCTCCAAACTCCTTTCTAACAACCATACCAACCTACCCAAGGTGTAACAAGTTTACAGAAACATAATCTAATGTTTTTTAACACGTTTCTAGCTATTTAAACAACATAAACATCCAAATTACAACAATTAATTTTCACTATTTTTGCTAAAACTTCACTTTTTGAAAGTTTCAGTGAAAAATCATCACTGTGATTTTGTTTTTCAACCAAAACAGTTAATTCAACAAACTATGCTTATGTTTATTCATCCTCTTTCGAATTCGATAGTCAATATATATTAAACAACTAATCAACCCTCGATTTGACTTTAAACTAAGCCATAATCATATATATTCATACCAATTCACTTTAATATGGTTTTATTCACAAATAACTACATAAAATGAATTAATTCATCTATAAACTTATGCAAACAACCTTTTAACCACCAATTTATCATATAAAACTATATATAACAAATAATTCAACCTCTACAAAGATTTTACAGAGTATTTTGGAAGAGAATAAAACTATAACTTTTAAAAATAAAAGGGTAAGATGATACCTTAGTTTTAGAAGATGATGACTATTCTTTAAAAGCTTTCTTTTCCCCAATTTCTCTTTCAAATTCTCTAGCCTTCTCCCACTCTCTCTCAATTTTCTTTCTCTGCAACTTTTCTTCTCTTCTTTTTCTTCTTATGAGTTCTTCCTATCTAACTCTAACTTACGTACTAACAAATATAACGTATATGATATAATATATAATAATTGTATAATATAAATATATCTATTAACTGACATCAGTTTTTTTTTAAAAAACTCCAAAGCCATAAGGCTTGTTTGGCTAACTAACTAAAAATTAACCCATTAAATTTTACACCTTATTTGGTAAAACAGATTTAAATTAAAGACTTAACATTCATTAAGCCTTGTTTGGCAAAACTGAATTAACCTCCCTTAACTTATTTTAATAACTCCTTTATAATATAGTTTATGGTCACGCTTAATTAATTAATTCTAATAACAATTTATTAAATAAATTTATCACATAGATCAATTTACCACATAGATCTATACAACATAATTATAATTTTCTTTATAATTATAACGTTATTTAAACAACTAACACATCATTTTAATTACAAATTCAAATTAAAATATAATAATTCATTTAATCATTATAAACTCTCTAACTTAATTATTAAATTAAATTAGAATATGATCTCATAATAATTAATTTTCTTAACTCCTTAATTATTTACTTAACAAATAATTAACCAATCAAGTCAAATCAAATTAAATATTTATTCAACAATAAACACATCCATTAAATATTTATATAACTCAATAAATATTTAAAAACTATCATTAAAATTCTGAATTGTTACAACATAAATGACGAGAACAGAGTTAGAAGTTAAATTACAAAAGGAAGAGGAAGAAATGTCATTCTTAATGTTGACTCAATCCACGAAAATGGAACGAGTCAATGAAGTACAACTAGGTAACGAGGAGTGCAAGCGAATGAAGAAGAGGATGCAGGATGAAGCGAAGATCAAGTATTATCTCGTCTTGAAGGAGGAATTTGAGTTTTAAATAATTTCGAGTTAAAAGAAGAACTAATGAGAGAGAGAAATAACGTAATGTGTTAGTAAATACTTAACTTCCAACTCAGATTATTGATAGGAAGTGACAAGTCATGTGAAATAAGATAATACCTTCAGTAAAGGTGGACTGGAGAAACCACAATGCCAAAGAAGCAATGTGGGGACTCGAGATTAAAATGTTGGTGAAATTTTCCTCATTTGGTTAGGTAATAGTAGCGAGATTTTGGGGACAGAATCCTTATAATGGGGGAAGAGTTTAACGCCCCAGAAAAATCAGATTTTTATGAGAAATAAATTTTTATTTGATTATGTGAATTAAATGAATTTAATTAATTATTTATGGGAGTAAGCTAATTGAAGGTTGTTCTATGACCTAGATATGTCGAAACGTCGTAGTATTTTGGCTATGTAATAGAATTAAAGTGTTTGAATTTTCAAGACGAAAATAAAAGCTTTCCGGGAAATTTTCTAAAAAACATTATTCACGCATTTCTGCTCGGGAATTATTTTTGAACTTCCGAGAAATACGTAACGATAGAATATCGAGGTGAGATGGAATATCCAATAATAATACAGTTATGACAAATACAGTTTTTCGCCTGCAGACTTAAAACCTAACGGTTAGGAAAAGTGATTTCCGATAAGGAAAATGAATTAAAGAGTTGATCGTATAACACGTAGGTATTATACGAAGTAATTAATACTAGTATGATACGAGGTATTATATTAGTATATATGAATGATGGTATGTCGTATATGTTGAATGAATATACAAGTTAGAATACGAGATTAATACGTAAACTATACGTTATAAGGCTTTAAGCCAAATGAAATGGACTTGTGGAGTTGTGTAGGGAGTGTAAGTCCAATAAGGATTAATGTGCAAGCCCAATGTTAAAGCCCAAGTGTTTGTAATGTATAATCCAATGTGGATTAATGCAAGCCAAATTATAAGTAAGCTAATTAAACCTTAAAGCCCAAACCATTAATTCAATGGGTTAGGGTGACCCATGGGGCAACCCATGATCGCATGGTTGAATGTGATGACCAAGTAATTAATGTAATCGCCAAGTAAAGGAAGTAATGGGCAAGTAAACTTAATGGTTAAGTAAAGGATAAGTTAAGTAATGAGTAAGTAAACTTAAAGGCTAAGTAAAGTGTGTGATGAGTAAGCTTAATGACTAAGTAAATGTGGTGAACAAGTAAATAATGTGATGAGAAAGTAAAGGACAAGCTATGTGCTAAGCAAGTTAACTTAAGGGCTAAGCAAATAATGTGGTGATCAAGTAAACTTGATGGCTAAGATAGGAATAGTAAGGAGGTGGATGGCTTAAAGACTAAACTACCATAACCTAGCAACTCCTATAAATAGCAAGCTTTGTATTTCATTAAACACTTGTTCAAAAACACCAACAACTTTTATCTTATTGGTTAGAGAGAATAAGTGAGAATAAGCTAGTCTTTCATAGTTCAAGAAACAAGGAGATTAAAGCTTAATCAAGTGATCTTCAAGGGTAAGATCTTAAGCCATGAATCTCTTTCTCTTCATTTGTTAGAGAAGTGAGTAGTGGTAGGATTTGTATGCTAAGAAGAAGTAAGAATGATGAATCAAAGGACTTAAGCCGTAATAAGTCATGAATAAGTCATTTAAACTTATATAAGTTATGAACTAAGGAAGGACTTGTAAGAACTAGTCATATGTTATAATAATGAGTTTATTATGATAAGAAGAAGCAAGAATGTTGGTTAGAAGTCATAAACTATTATAAGTCATGAGAAAAGAATTCATGAGTAGTTTATACTTTCATAAGTTATAAACTCACAAAGAACAAGAAAGAACTTATCATGTATATAAGTTAATAAAATATGTATGTCAAGATGTTAGTATGATGAATTGAATCCATTTGAAATGAAGAACAAATCAGAAGAAACGAAGTTAAGGCGGAATTCACAAGTTTGGACGATAATCGTCGAATTTGTGAAATTCTCGGAATGGAAGTCAAAATTTGATATTGAGCTCGAGAACGTTGGTTTTCGATGGAGTGTAGTCTCATTTGGCATTATAGAGTTGCGGAATCAAAAATGACTGAATTCTGACTTAGACCGAAGAAAATTGAGTATAGTCTCATTTTCTGGGACTGAGGTCTGGCGCCAAAGCGCCAGACAAAGCCTTATATGTCACGCCGCAGCGCTAGAAATGGTTTTGAGCTACTGAAGTCCCACGCCGCAGCACGACCGAATGCACTAGGCATGGCGCCACTGTGACGCCCCCAAATTTAGGTACTTTAAACCCGAATTCAGTGCTTCACGATACCATTTCTTTGAGCAAACTAATAATAATATTTTCATAAATATCAAACTTAATTTACATATTATAGTTGTCTAAATCTCAGGTACGCGACCTTAAAACATTCATTACATGATACTTAATAAATATTATCATCTTGTTTAAGTCTAGCTATTACATATGATAACACAACTTATTTTGACAGCTTTCCTTTTCCTTTATTCCTGGCAGAGCCCTCTGGTTGATCATACTTAACTAAAAACATTTAAATTAAGCAAGGATGAGCATTTGAGTGCCCAGCAAGTAACAACAATTATAAATATTAGCCGAAAGGATTAAATGGTTTCTTTGTACTACCCTTCTACAATGAATCAATAGTTGTGAAGTAATCTGAACCAATAATAGTAACATAACAACTCTCTATCAAATTTTTAAAACTACGTACTGACTATAAATAGGGTTAAGGTGACATACTATGAACATTGTTTTCAATTTTCGAATAGGTTTAGCAGAACTTCATCCGCAAACAGTCATAACTTACGGGCACGGGGGGTGATCATCCCGTTATGCCCTGTATTGATCCATACTACATTCCAGAACGATATTCTTATTCATAATATCCGCCTCAAGTGCATAAAAGTTTTTCCATGTTTGAGATGTTCATATTTAGTCGGGAATCCGAACCAAAATAATTTGATTGGATACAAAAAGGTTTTATCATGTTCAATAATATTTCTAAATCTGTGTCTAGCTGATCAAATAGCTTAGACGATTTTACTTATTGTATACATACTGGTGATCAATAGGTATATATATATATATATATATATATATATATATATATATATATATATATATATATATAATGGTTATTCAAGGGTCCTCACTTGGATAATGAACTTGGATAATCATTATATTTGACATATATATATATATATATATATATATATATATATATATATATATATATATATATAGTACCATCCTGATAATCAACGATCGGATATAATATATATAACAATAGGGTTAATAATCTAGTACAATAATAATATAATTCTAAAACTCTATTACTTATGTCCATTGCATAAAGAAAGTGCAAAGTTAGGATACTTGCTCAATAATAATTGGAGTAAGTTTAGGAAACTTGCATGGTCTGCTGCTTACACAACTTAGTACTATCTTTAATTCAACGACCTATCATTTATAAGAGTGTTCTATTAATTATAAAATCATATCATAACACATAGTACTGTTATTTACAGTCAACACATAACATATTCACATTGTCACATAGTTATATCAGTCATTAAGACACAAACTTATACTTATACAGTCAAACTATATATGTTCGGATCAATTTCGGTAGCATTTCGGTGTACCGACGGCTTTATCGGACAATTATCGAGTTTAAAATTCTATCATGCAGTTCAATATTATCCTGGATATTTTAAATACCAGTCATATTATCTTTAAATGCCTTATAATGATTTTTAAATAATTATTATAATTTATCTTGATTTTTTTCAAACTCTAGAATCATTATTAAATGATTTAAATATTAGATAATTCTATAATCATTAATATTTAAATAATATTAAAATATTTATGCAACCATTGCCCAAATATCAAAGTTATTTATAATAACTCAAAATATTTTTAAAGTATTAATATTACCCTTAAATGATTTTAAAATTATTTTTAAACAATTACCATTAATATTAAAATATTAAGGTATTATTCACTAAATTATTAAAAGTCATTTATAATTACTTAAAATATTTTTAAACCATTTATATCCCTTTTAAATGATTTTTAAATCAATAAAATCATTTTTAATCTATTTGTTTAATATAATTATTAAATAAAACATATTTCATTAATATTAAATAATTAATGAAATTAACTTTAAAATATTGAAAGTTACATTTTATAGCTTAAAATATTATTAAATACCTTATTATCATTTAAAATAATTTTTAACATAATAAAATTATTTTTAATTAATTTATTTAGTGCATTTATTAAATAAATAATATTCAGATAATTACTAACATTTATGGAAAATATGCCAAATTATTAAAAGTTAATTTTTATGACTTAAAATAATTTTTAAAACTGATTTTATAATTTTTGGAATTTATTTACTATTTTTAAATGATTTTTAGAATTTATTTCTATTTTTAAATCATTTTCCGAAAATAAGAAAACTAAAATAATTAAATCCGTTGCTAAAGGCTTTAGCGACAGTTTCTGTCGCGATAGATGTTCTTGAGGCTCAAGAACATTCAAAGACAGTTAACGATGGGTCACGTTTGACCAGGTTTAATTCAGTGTATAGTGTTTCTTGGATAGCCATTGATTAGATCTTGTAGAAATAGTGTACGACAACATGACTCAACAACAAACATGGCCAAACAACATAAGACGTGTGAGATCTGGGGCCCTGAACATGCTATCAGAGCTGTTCTTCATTTCTGGGTTACCCCAGAAATGAAGATCAGTTCGTGAGGGCTACTTTGGGCTTCTACAACTTGCAATCTAAGTGACGTTTTAGTGATATTAAGGTTTCAGTGTGTAGACAACATGTAGGGGTACATATCTGTTACATAATATACATATATCAACAATACACGATCAAGATACATGCCAGTCAAACCATTCAGAGATCACAGACTTTAGTTTTCTGAGTTACCCTGAAAACACAAGTCGTGATCATCTGGCCTACTTTGACCTAACATTGTGCTAAATCTGTTTGATGTTTTACTGATCTAAAGGCATGATATTGAAGTTCATATAACCTACTACAATTCTATTACAACAACGAGAGCAAAACAACAAACAACTGAAAGATTCAGCCTCTTGAATCCGTTGTCAGACCTTTCTGGGCAATTTCTGGGTTACCCAGAAACGCCCAGTCATGGCCGGTCAACGGTCTTTGACCAAAAATATCATGAAATCTGTGCACGATCTAAGCATGATTTTAAGTCTAGATCAAAGTCCTTCTAGCATACTACATGTTCAAACATTTAAACAACAAAAACAATGTCCAGACAAGAATCTAGAGCCACTAACATTCGTTGTCAGACCATAATTTCTATCTTTTCCAGATTTCTAAAATTATCAATTTCGAGCATCTAAGTGTTATGGATCTGAGTTATAACAACCCAAATCACTAAATGACACCTTCTAACATAACTTTAAACATTTAAACATAACATCTAATATAGCATACAAGATCAAAATTTTGGTTTAGGATCTTACCTTTATTGAATAAGATTTGATTCTTGGCTACTGATTTCGTTGTGGTTGTTAGTGGGGATGGTTTTACGGACTAAAATGCTCAAGAAATTCGTGGGTTAGAGAGAGAGAAGCTTTGTGGTGTGTTTGTGAACAATTGGGACAAAATTATGAACTTTCCTCTCTCTAAATATATATATAATTATGAACTTTCCTCTCACTAAATATATTTATAATTTGATGTAAGCACCATGGCTGATCATGAGGGCAGGTTTTGGGATGATTAAAGGTTAGTGTACTAGACCACATGGCTAGTTAGAGTTGGTCACCTACCACCTACTAGGTCTAGATCTACACTCTACCTTAATAAAATATTAAAAAGGGTAATTTGGTCATTTGGTTTTTACTTTTAGTGGCAAGGTCGGCATTTCATCTCACCCATTAGGGTTTAACCCTAAAGTTCCAAGTTCTAAGATTTTGAGATTAGGACTAAAATGGGAATCTTAGTTTCTAGAAATGTGAATTAGGGTTCCCTAATTGAATTAGGTTTCCTAATCACTTTAGACTTGTAAAATAGGCTTTATAAAATACTCATTACTATTAAGCTTGCTAAATTAATAATTAGGATTTATAACTTAGCAATTTAGGGTTCTAATCTAGTAAATAGGGTTTTTAAATATTAATTAGGGTTTACCTAATTAACATTAAACATATAAAGGTCATTAACTACATAACACCTATCTTAATAAGTCTTAAGGTCATAGATGACTCTGTACTATAGTTTATCAGTAATGCTAGGATTTTGTATTGTTTCTCCATAATTGTTCCACAAATTACATTACACACATATCAGGCATGTTTATATTACTGAAATATAAATAATATTATATTATTATTCTCATTCCTTATTCAAAATCCAAACTTAGGGTTTTGAATTTATATCTGACATAACCTTTACACATGCCATTATTAATTAAGTTAAAATAATTAACTTAACTAATATAATAAAATACATATTATAATTATATCATATATACAACAATTATATTTTCATGGAAATTAGATAATAAATATTTTATTACAAAATTAATTTATTATAAGAATATCATCTATAATGATCAATAATTCTTAAAAGAATTTATTTATAATTATTCATCAAATAAATAATTTTATTTATCACATATATACATATGTTTTACTTTGCACATATTCCCACCTTTATATATATATAAAAAATTATTCGCAAATTTTCTAATTGAAAATATTGGGTTATTACATCCACCCTCCCTTATAAGGATTTCGTCCCCAGAATCACCGCTTTAAAACCTATAGACATTAGGCCAATTTCAAGTAGATCTCAATCAAATTCGATCAAACTGATCTTTAACTGTTCAACTTGTCTATCTAATTCTACGGAAATTTGACTTCTAACAGAACTCAAATTTCTGCTTCAAAATTTCTTTATAACATAATTTACTTATATTTAAGAAAATCGTATATACGAGAATATAATTCATACGAATTGTAACAACCTGGAATTTTGGATTATCCAGAATTTAAGTTTAAAGAATTAGTTATTAATAAAATAAATTTTTATTAATACTATTTTGTGTTAAGTGTTTATTAATCGTTCTATAACCTAGAATGATTATTAATCAGGAGGATTCTGACTACGAGCTAGATTGAACGAGTAAGAATTTTCAAGACGAAAATGGAAGTTTTCCGGGAACAAAATTTTTTCGGAGAAAAAGACGAAATAGGCACTATTCATCAGTTTCTGCTTGGAGATTTATTTTGAAATTCCAAGAAGTTATAGATTACGTTTAATTCTGAGATGTGATGGAATATTCAATAATATTTCAGTTATGGCAAAAACGAAGTTTTTGCCTGCGGACTTAAAACCTAAGGGTTTAGAAAAGTGGGTTCCGAGAATGTTATGATCGCGTATAATAATTAGGGTTATTATGCGTGAGAAATATGAGTATGATACGAGTTATTATACGAGTATAGTATGAAGAGTAGTACGACGTATAATACGAATATCGTACGAATGATATACGAAGAGAATACGAGAATACGAGAATGGAATGCGTAGAATCCAATTAGTGTTAATGGACTTTGAGTTCATGGACTTTGTAGAATCCAATTGGACTTGGATTATGTCAAGCCCAATGATTTGTGAAATCAAGCCCAAGTTAAGCCCAATAAGAATTAGGGTTAAGGCCCAAACCAAGAAAAGAAACCGCGGATCGAACCGGTGGGTAAACGGATGGGTAATAACCAATGGGGCAACCCATGGGGTGACCCATGGAGCAAAAGGGGCAGCCACTTGGCCACCAAGTAAGGGTGGTGGCCAAGTTAACTTGGTGGCTAAGGGATGGAGGAGGTGGGAATAGTAAGGAGGTGGGGGCGAAATGACTATTTTACCCTTGCTTTGGTTTTCTATAAATAGAAAGCTTAACTTTCATTTTCTAGGATTTTGAAAATCCTAGAACTTGAGAGAGAGAGAGAGAGAGAGAGCTCGGTTGAGAGAGGAGAAGGAAGAGATTGAGCATGAATGCTCGGATCAAAAGTGATCGAGAAATAGAAAAGCTCGCAAATCGTCGGCTTTGTATAACGGAAGAAAAATAAAGAAGAACGGTAATCTGAACCCTAGTTCTTCTATTTATTTTCTTTAAGTTTTTATGTTTAAAAACATAACTTAATGAGAATAAGGAGTAAAATATATTGAGAAAGATTTCATATGGTTGAAATCGTAAGAAAATGAAGAAATAGGAATTAGACATTTATTTTATAAATTTCTTAAGGAAGTATAAGATTCGTGAGGATTTTTAGCGATCCGAATGAATTTTATGAATGAGTAGGTCAAATAAGTAAGGAATGGTGTTTTATAACATCAAATTCCAAGAAAAAGTAGAATCGTAATCCAAAATATCGATTAAAATGAAGAACGAACGAAGAACACGAAGAACATGCGAAGAACACGAAGAACGTTGTTGATGGAGAAATTTAAAACCATCATAGTGTAATTGTTGTTGATGGACAAGTTTAAAACCATCGCGTATAAGTTATATGCTTATTGCTTGGTTAGGAACGTTAGAAACGTTCATGAAGAATGGATTAAAACGGAGCTATAACGAAGTTGTGGCAAAATTTTGTAAAAGACGAACGAGAATTAGAAAGTTAGTAAATGAACTCGAATGTGTAGGGTTTCATAAGAATATAAGAGAACGTATAAAATGTGAGTCGTGGACTCAAGAACGAACGAATTCCGAGTTCGGATGACCGAATTACGGACGAACGAGCGAAGAACGTTAAAAGCGTAAAAATGAATGAAGGGTTAAGATTAAGCCAATTGAATGGCATGTTAATGGATTCAGAACAAAGTTTTGTCTAAGGGTAATTGAAGTACATAAGATAAGGAAGAAAATGGCTTTGGAATGACCTCGTTCTGAGTTATAACGAAGAAGTTATGAGATTTCGAAATCGACGTCTCAAGCTTGTAAAAGACTTAGAAAATTTTTCTAGGTTTTATGCTCGGCGCCGCAGCGCGAGTCGTGCCTTAGAGGCCGGTGCCATAGCGCGAGATCGGCCATAACC
This sequence comes from Panax notoginseng, assembly GCA_016801055.1. Taxonomy (NCBI): domain Eukaryota; kingdom Viridiplantae; phylum Streptophyta; class Magnoliopsida; order Apiales; family Araliaceae; genus Panax; species Panax notoginseng. The sequence goes on from CM029013.1 coordinate 173,305,326, forward strand.
TTCTGGAGAGTGGCGTCGCAGCGCGAGAGATAACAAAGGGCTTGGCGCCGCAGCGCCAGGCCGGGAAGAGAAGAGAGAGAAGTAGCTCGCGCCGCAGCGCGAGAGGAAAGGAAGGGCATGGCGCCGCAGCGCCAGTGCATAGCAATGCCCATAAATGAGATTTTTAGTTCTCAATTTCTCGGGGGATGTGCAAGAAAGAAGTATGAACATATAGTTCACGTAATGTAACACTTAATCAAGTGTCTTAAACCTTTAATAAAGGTTGAACAAAAAGATTAAAAGAGATTAAAAGATAGAGAATGCAATTGATAAATTACGGAACCGATATCCAGGGACCGTAGTCTTAATGAACGAACGTGAGGGATTGCTATGATTGTAATTCCTTAGACGTTGAGTGATGAAGGTAATGAATAACATTCCGAAGTTATGGCATAGCATTGTAAGATGAACGTAAAGCGTATAGACGCTGTGAACGCAACGTTGTTGCGAAGAACGATCGGTCTTAGCATACAACGAACAGTATGGCTTTGACATTAAGAAAGATTAATGAACATGAGGTTCATGGGATGGATAACAATCGAAAGCGATTAAAACCTTGAATAAAGGTTGAATGAGAGATTAAGAGACGAGCAACGTGAACGTGATTGAATGCGTAAACGATCTCCGTAAATCGTATTCGCGTTTGACAAACGTTCTAAGTATACCCTGGTTGTATAACATAGACGTTGATGAAGGTAGTAAGTAAGATACGAATGGTATCAAGAGAGCCGTAACGAACGGTAATAAGATTACTGAAAGTCGAATATAAGTCGGATGAGAATGATAGAATGAAAAGTAAGTGATAAACACTTTAACCAGCGTAAGGGTTGAGTGTAAGTGAGTGTTAAAATGGGAAGAACCTACTCTCCATGTATGGTTTAAACGTAATGTAATGAAAACTAAGTTTAGCCGTGAACGGTGAAGAAATTAAGTTGAAGATAATAACGTATAACGTTAAGAAGCCGAGTTAATAAGTATAACTTGGATAAACGTTCTGAGTGGAAGGAACTGAACGTTTGAAGATATGAATAAATTCATATAAAATGGTTAATGCTATGACCTCGTAGTATTGACATTGAATGATCGTTTTGAGTGTACAAAAGACTGTATGACTTAGACGATAAAGAATGAATCATGAGGTATGGCATTTAGTTGCCAGAAAGCTGTAAGGAATATAAGTTTGACTTAACGAACATTATAGTTTAATGGTTCGTATAAGTTAAGAGAAGTTAGGTTGTAGTACAATCGTAACCTTTACTGGTTGACATATGGGAGTTGGGCTAAACAATTCCTTCAAAGAGCGAAGGTATATACGAAACTGGCAACCGATCTAACTCACTGTGATGGCAGTGTAGATGAGACGGGAACTTGTTTGTTGGTTATTTGTGGGAAACCACTCAGAGTACCATATGGACTACTAGCAGAGAAGCGATGTGTACTGAGTCCTAAGAGAAGTATAAGAAGAAGATAAGAATGTAAATCATCAAAGATGATAAATGTATGAATAAGACATCTCAGTATGTCATAAAGCCGTAATCTGGTAATGAAAGTTAGTCGCGTAAGCATAAATTACAAGAACGCGAACCTTAAGAAGTAAAGTTAAGTAAACCAATTCGTAAGTCAAGTATATGACCAATTGGTGTACGTGTTCTTTCCTTATGTGTTATATAGGGATTTGGAATGAGTAGTTCAGCGTAAACTATAAGCTGTAGCTGTGCGTAAGGCAAGTTTCCTAACTTCATTCATATTTTAAATGGATGCTAGTTTCTTAAACTTCTCAGATATTGAACTTGAGAAGTTCTGTCTATGTGCGAATGTGCGATATTTGTACAAGGTGGTAGAGTGTATGAGGCCTTGTGCCACAATGTGAGCACTTTGGTGTTTTTATGAGATGAACGGTTTTGTGATCGAACTGTTCAATACAAGTATACTCAGTTTATTCACGAACCGTTATTGTTAAGTCTGTGCTAATGATTCTAGCCAGACAGAATGTGTATGAAAAAGGTAGAAGAATGAAAGTATTTCAAAGTGAAAGTACGTATGGTTTTAAGATGATAGGAATCGAGACTATTCCTATTATTCAAGCTGCTTCATAACCTTTGTTCGGTTATTGAAGTTCAAAAGAAATGTTGAATTCTGAACTTGTTTGTTCAAACTGTTATGACTTGCTGGGCAATTGAATGCTCACACTTGCTTTAAATGAAAAACATTTTCAGCGAACGATGTTAGAAAGAACTTAAGGATCCCGTAAAGATCAAGCTAAGCGGTATCCAGATGAAGTGCCATTCAGTATGTGAATGTGCGTGAAGATCAAGTGAAGACTTGTAATGTAGAAAGAAGAAAATTAAACTATAGACTAGTTTAATGAACTGTATGTATCCTTGGTGGCGGATAAAAGTCACTCTTGTAAGATGAAAGGAATAATGTAATTACCATTATTTGTAATGAGAAAGGTTATAAGGTTTCGAGAACCTGGGAATTAAGAATGTATGTTGTTATATTTCAGTATATAATGATGTATATTGGATGAATGATGTACTCGTAACGTACGGAATCCGGGTGTGAAGATAGACCGAATTTCGGGGCGTTACACGAATAATACCTAAAGTTCCATCCCCGGCTGCTACGGTATCCTGAACCGTCATGTTGAAGACTCTTGCGATTGATTTCGTCGAAGTTGGTCCCGTTATCGCCATTGTTCCACTGCCTTTTCCTGCATTCACGCTCCCCAGATCCATTCTCCTTTTTGAACAGTCCTTCACCTTATGCTCTGTGGATTCACACAGAAAACACCCATTGCTCATCCTAGGATTGGGGCAGTTAGGAGAGATATGTCCCTCCTGCCCACACTTGTAGCACACAAACTTGCCTTTAAGACACTCACCTGAATGATTCTTCCCATAATTCTTACACTGCACAGCCTATTTTTTCACACCTTCCTACTTGACTTGAATAATCCCCACATTGTTCCACTTCCTTTTCTCACCCCTACTTCCACTACCTACTACTACCTTCCCAACTCCCTCACCCTTATTCATTCTTTCCTTATTGTAGAGGCTTATGGCCTCACTTTCCCCTTCAGTTATGATAGCCTTTTCTAAGAGTACGATAAACGTATTGATCTGCAACATCGCCACCTTATTGTAGAGCCAGGGATTTAGGCCTAGCTCAAACCTCCTTGCCTTTCTAGCCTCCGTATCTACTTGGTGTGGAGCAAACCTAGCTAACTCATTAAACTTTGCGGCATACTCCGCAATTGTCAAGTTCTCCTGCTTCAATTCCAAAAACTTCACCTCCATCCTAGCCTGTACACTAGCTGAGAAATAGTTCTCAAAGAATAGCGTCTTAAACCTAGTCCATGCTATCACTCCTTCTCTGGCCCTAGCTTGATTTGCCTCCCACCAGAAATTTGCCTCTCCTTTTATTATATAGGTGGAAAAAGCTTTCTTTTGCCCCTCATCTACCCTAGCGACTACAAACACTTTTTCTATTTTCTTAACCCAAGTTTGGGCTTCTATTGGGTCAGTGGTACCTCTAAATTTCGGCGGTCCTACGGCAATAAAATCTTTGAAGTTTGCAAATCGGTTGTCTGGTTGATTTCTCGCGGCCGGCATTCCATTCTGCATGGCTTGAGCTACCATGTTCACAAAATTTTGCATCAGGTCTGGTTGTTGTCCTCTAGCATTATTGATAGATTCTTCTGCCCTTTGGTTTCGAATTTGACGTCTTGGCGGCATTATCTGGTTAAAAAAAACATAATCTATATTTTATTAACTTACATTCTAAACCTTATCGTATAAGTTAAATATTTTAAACTTGTTTCATTAACCAAACATAACTTCATATTCATTTAACTATTTCATAGTACATAACATAGCACATACTACTTTAAACATCTGATATCCCTTTGTCACCACAAAAGTCGGGAATCGCTGCTATAACTTATACAAAAGTTGGAAATATTACATTACACAGACATACTTGTCATATAATAAAATACTAATTCTACTTATTTCCTACACCTCTTTCCTGATTCAAGACAACCTTTCGCCCGATGACCTTCTAATCCACAGATAAAACATGCACCTGGTTTATAGTCCGGACAATACAGAGTGGTATGTCCTTCATAACCGCAAATATAACATATCTTTTTCCAATTCTTCTTATTGAATTTTCCTAAGTCGTGGCCTTCTATCTTCCCTTTCCCCTTCTTGCTCAGAGCTACACATGATATGTTGCTTGTGGCTCCCATTTGATCAATTTACATCTTAAGCTTATCTTGTTCTTCTATTGTTTCTAGTAAGGCTTTTCGTAGCTGACTATTTAACAGCTTTTCTATTTCCCACAGCTTTTCCAGAGAAGAAACCTGGTTCCTCAAATTCTGCACCTCTGTTGATGCTTGATCAGCTTCAACTTTAGTGTCTGAATCACTATTTGTTAGTTCCAACGTTTCTGGGTCCGGTACTATATTTTCCAAAATGATCACCTCATCAAGGTTATCTTCAACGTGAGCCTCTATTTCAGCTATTGGCTTTGACATTGGCTCGGTTATGGAGATTGACTCCTTCTTTACGATCCGAAGGTATCCTAATCCTTTTCCACCTAACATCTACACATAATTATCTAGATTAGTATATATACACATAGCAAATAAAAATTGTATATAGGTTATTTTTATTTTGTTTTACGATGAATTTATTCAATTCATCTCCCTTAAAACTCTATACGAGTTATTTATATTTTCAACGTTTACCTATGCCCTAAGGTTATAGCCTAAGGTCTATCCACCTATGGTTTCTAGCCTTAAAGCTCTAATACCAACCTGTGACGCCCCCAAATTCAGGTACTTGAAACCCGAATTTAGTGCTTCACGATACCATTTCTTTGAGCGGAATAATAACAATATTATCATAAATATCAAACTTAATTTATATATCAGAGTTGTCTAAATCCCAGGTACGCGACCTTAAAATATTCATTACATGATACTTAATAAATATTATCATCTTATTTAAGTCTAGCTATTACATATGATAACACAACTTATTCTGATAGCTTTCTTTTCCCTTTATTCCTGGCAGAGCCCTCTGGTTGATCATACTTAACTAAAAATATTTAAATTTGCAAGGATGAACATTTGAGTGCCCAGCAAGTAACAACAATTATAAATATTAGCTGAAAGGATTAAATATTTTCTTTTTACTACCCTTCTACAACGAATCAATAGCTGTGAAGTAATCTAAATCGATAATAGTAACATAACAACTCTCTATCAAATTTTTAAAACTACGTACTGACTATAAATAGGGTTAAGGTGACATACTATGAACATTATTTTTAATTTTCGAATAGGTTTAGCAGAACTTCATCCACAAATCGTCATAACTTACGGGCACGGGGGGTGATCAGCTCGTTATGCCCTGTATTGATTAATACTACATACCAGAATGATATTCTCGTTCATCATATCCGCCTCACGCGCATAAAAGTTTTCTCATGCTCGGGATGTTCATACTTAGTCGGGATTCCAAACCAAAATAATTTGATTGGATACAAAAAGGTTTTATCATGTTCAACAATATTTCTAAATCTATGTCTAGCTGATCAAATAGCTTAGACGACTTTTACTTATTGTATACATACTGGTGATCAATAGGTATATATATATATATATATATATATATGTGTGTGTGTGTGTGTGTGTGTGTGTGTGTGTGTGTGTGTGTGTGTGTGTGATTAAATACAATGATTATCCAAGTGGGGACCCTTGAATAACCATATTTAGAAATTAACGAACAGAATATATATATATCTGAATTACAATATAGTACCACGTTGATAATCAATGATCGGATATAACATATATAACAATAGGGTTAATAATCTAGTACAATAATAATATAATTCTAAAACTCTCTTACTTCTGTCCATTGCATATAGGAAATGCAAAGGTAGGATACTTGCTCAATAATAATTGGAGTAAGTTTAGGGAACTTGCCTGGTTTGCTGCTTACACAACTTAGTACTATCTTTAATTCAACGACCTATCATTTACAAGATTGTTCTATTGATTAGAGAAATATATCATAACACATAGTACTGTTATTTACAGTCAACACATAACCTAATCACATTGTCACATAGTTATATCAGTCATTAAGACACAAACTTATACTTATACAGTCAAACTATATATGTTCGGATCAATTTTGGTAGCATTTCGGTGTACTGACGACTTTATCGGGCAATTATCGAGTTTAAAATTCTATCATGCAGTTCAATATTATCCTAGATATTTTAAATACTAGTCACATCATCTTTAAATGCCTTATAATAATTTTTAAATAATTATTATAATTTATCTTGATTTTTTTTCAAACTATATAATCATTATTAAATAATTTAAATATTAGATAATTCTATTATCATTAATATTAAAATAATATTAAAATATTAATGCAACCATTGCCCAAATATCAAAGCTATTTATAATAACTCAAAATATTTTTAAAGTATTAATATTACCCTTAAATGATTTTAAAATCATTTTTAAACAATTACCATTAATATTAAAATATTAAGGTATTATTCACTAAAATATTAAAAGTCATTTATAGTTACTTAAAATATTTTTAAACCATTTATATCCCTTTTAAATGATTTTTAAATCAATAAAATCATTTTTAATCTATTTATTTAATATAATTATTTAATAAATCAAATATCATTAATATTAAATAAATAATAAAATTTACTTTAAAATATTGAAAGTTACATTTTATAACTTAAAATATTATTAAATAACTTATTATCATTTAAAATGATTTTTAATATAATAAAATCAATTTTAATTAATTTATTTAGTGCATTTATTAAATAAGTAATATTCAAATAGTTACTAATATTTATGGAAAATATGTCAAATTATTAAAAGTTAATTTTTATGAATTAAAATAATTTTTAAAACTGATTTTATAATTTTTGAAATTTATTTATTATTTTTAAATAATTTTTAGAATTTATTTCTATTTTTAAATCACTTTCCGGAAATTAGAAAACTAAAATAATTAAATCCATCGTTAAAGGCTTTAGCAACGGTTTCTGTCGCGATAGGTGTTCTTGAGGCTCAAGAACATTCGAAGGCAGTTAACGAGGGGGCACGTTTGAACAGGTTTAATTCAGTGTGTATAGTGTTTCTGGGCTAGCCATTGATTACATCTTGTAGTACTAGTGTAGGACTACATGACTCAACAACAAGCATGGCCAAACAACATAAGACGAGTGAGATCTGGGGCCTTGAATAAGCTTTCAGAGATGTTCTTCATTTATGGGTTACCCAGAAATGAAGAACAGTTCGTGAGGGCTACTTTGGGCTTCTACAACTTGCAATCTAAGTGACGTTTTAGTGATATTAAGGTTTCAGTGTGTAGACAACATGTAGGGGTACAGATCTATTACATAATATACATATATCAACAATACACGATCAAGATCCATGCCAGTCAAACCATGTTCACAGACTTTAGTTTTCTGGGTTACCCAGAAAACACAAGTCGTGATCATCTGGCCTACTTTGACCGGACACTGTGCTAAATCTGTTTGATGTTTTAGTGATCTAAAGGCATGATATTGAAGTTCATATAACCTACTATAATTCTATTACAACAACAAGAGCAAAAAACACAAACAACTGAAAGATTCAGCCGCTTGAATCCGTTGTCAGACCTTTTTGGGCAGTTTCTGGGTTACCTAGAAACGCCCAGTCAAGGCCGGTCAACGGTCTTTGACCAACAATATCATGAAATCTGTGCATGATCTAAGCATGATTTTAAGGCTAGATCAAAATCCTTCTAGCATACTACATGTTCAAACATTTAAACAACAAAAACAATGTCCAGACAAGAATCTAGAGCCACTAACATTCGTTGTCAGACCACAATTTCTAACTTTTCCAGATTTCTGAAATCATCAATTTAAAGCATCTAAGTGTTATGGATCTGAGTTATAACAACCCAGATCACTAAATGACACCTTCTAACATAACTTTAAACATTTAAACATAACATCTAACATAGCATACAAGATCAAAATTTTGGTTTAGGGTTTTACCTTTATTGAACAAGATTTGATTCTTGGCTACTGATTTCATTGTGGTTGTTAATAGGGATGGTTTTGGGGACTGAAATGCTCAAGAAATTCGTGGGTTAGAGAGAGAGAAGCTTGGTGGTGTGTTTGTGAACAATTGGGATAAAATTATGAACTTTCCTCTCACTAAATATATTTATAATTTGATGTAAGCACCATGGCTGATCATGAGGGCAGGTTTTGGGATGATTAAAGGTTAGTGTACTAGACCACATGGCTAGTTAGAGTTGGTCACCAACCACCTACTAGGTTTAGACCTACACTCCACCTTAATAAAATATTAAAAAGGGCAATTTGGTCATTTGGTTTTTACTTTTAGTGGCAAGGTTGGCATTTCATCTCACCCATTAGGGTTTAACCCTAAAGTTCCAAGTTCTAGGATTTTGAGATTAGGGCTAAAATGAGAATCTTAGTTTCTAGAAATGTGAATTAAGGTTCCCTAATTGAATTAGGTTTCCTAATCACTTTAGAATTATAAAATAGGCTTTACAAAATACTCATTACAATTAAGCTTGCTAATTTAATAATCAAGATTTATAACTTAGCAATTTAGGGTTCTAATCTAGTAATTAGAGTTTATAAATATTAATTAGGGTTTACCTAATTAACACTAAACATATAAAGGTCATTAACTACATAACACCTATCTTAATAAGTCTTACGGTCATAGATGACTCTGTACTATAGTTTATCAGTAATGCTAGGATTTTGTACTGTTTCTCCATAATTGTTCCACAAATTACATTACACACATATCAGGCATGTTTATATTACTGAAATATAAATAGTATTATATTATTATTCTCATTCCTTATTCAAAATCCAGACTTAGGGTTTTGAATTTATATCTGACATAACCTTCACACATACCATTATTAATTAAGTTAAAATAATTAACTTAACTAATATAATAAAATACATTTTATAATAATCATATCATATATACAATAATTATATTTTCATGGAAATTAGATAATAAATATTTTATTTCAAAATTAATTTATTATAAGAATATCATCTATAATGATCAATAATTCTTAAAAGAATTTATTTATAATTATTCATCAAATAAATAATTTTATTTATCACATATATACATATGTTTTACTTTGCACATAGTCTCACCTTTATATATATATAAAAAAATTATTCGCAAAACTTCTTATTAAAAATATTGGGTTATTACAGCCGCAGCGCTAAGGTCGAGTTTTAGAAATTGTTGACTCGCGCCGAAGCGTGACATAGAGAAAGGAAGCTGGCGCCGCAGCGCCAGCACTAGAAGGTAGATAAAGAAGAAAGATTTTGAATGTAATTAAACTAAAGGAGAAGTGAATTAAATCCTTAATCAACTTGATATAACATTATTAAGGATGTTATAAATCTTAAGTACAACACTAAAGGTTGGAGGTAAGTCAAATGAATGTGAACGGGAACGGTATGCAATAACTGTACTTGACCAATGACGATCGAGTTTCAATTAATAATGTAAGGACATTAGTAAGCTGCGAGGAAGGATGATTAACTCGAAACAAGTTGTATTAATGAAATAATTTCAGTTAAGTTATAGAAGAGAAAGAAGTTAGTAAGAACGATGTAAAAGAACGATGGCAAGCCGGAACCAATAATAACAAATCTAATACATGATTAGATTGAGAAGAAGGGTAAGATTCATTAGGAACCATGTATGTTCATTCACGACCTAATGTGGTATGTTATGTGATTATGTGTTGTAGAGACCGTAAAGACTCAAAGGACAAGTAATTTTACTATAGCAGACGCTGAAGGCAAGTTTTCTAAACGCTTGTCTAACCTTCATGTTAGCCAGGTTTTCAATGATTCATGTTATGAGATGCATGAATGGTTTTAAAGAAAGGGTCGATGCCAGTTTTAACTCTGCTTGACAAGTCTGGAAAGATCGATTGATTTCTTTACAAGTCTTTCAATATAGAATTGATAACGCTATCCTACGCCAATTTGGTACGGATTCAAGGTAAGCCTAAGTATGAGTAAACAAATGTATTTTACATCGATTATTCGATGGGCAAGCGAGGTTGCCAAACTTAAACGTACACACATTTAAAGGATGTAGTGTTGATCAACATAGAGTACTATAGGCTGATCACCTAGAAGTGCTCGTAAGCTATGCCGGACTTACTGACTTAGTGTCGGGTTGTCCTTTTTAAAAAATTATGAAATGCTCATGGTCTTGGACCGGAATTGATGTTTTACTGAATATTGTCATTGTAAAACTTTTTGAAGGAAAAGAAGTGCTATTTTAAATTATTGATAGTATTTCGTAATTATTGTTCAGTTATCGAAGATATATGATTCCTATGTTTCAAGCATATCGTTTAAATGAAATTATTGTACTTGCTGAGCTTGTTATGCTCACTCTTGCTTGAACCATATGAATGTAGCTAAGACCGAAGGATCTGACAAGGATAAAGGGAAGGCTAAGGCAAAATCGTAGATTACCTATGTAATATAATAGGTTTATAATGATAATATTTGATATTATGACAAGAACAAATGTAACGGTTATAAAGAACTTGAGAATTGGTAAATTTGTGTTAGAATATATATAAGACATATTCGTTCTTTTGAGGTATTTCAATTGAATGTTTATGTGAACTGTAGCATCGTGTAGCACCATCTGTCGGGTTGGAAGATACCCGGATTATGACTCCCCCTAAATTCATGCATATCTCAAAATAGAATAAACTACTTGATTCATACTTTCTGCCTATTTGCAGTTGCAATGAGCCTGCAATAAACTGTTAGAATAATTTATAATATGCTTCAAGCAGTCAAGCATTAGTAGCATCATTAAACCATTAATATGTTAACCATTAAAATCATCCCAATAATAATCACTTAAAAACATAGTCTTAACCAAAAGTTTGTAATCATGCATGAAATTTAAAGAGATATCAGTCTTGAATGGCAAATGAAATGGATGAAAGCAGAATTCATCTCCCCCTTTGGCATCTATCAAAAAGAGGACCCAGAGAGCAAAAAGGGAAAGATGTAGCAAGAATCTAGGCATCCTCCTCATCAATATGAACATGGTTGGCCTCTCTAACAGTGAAGTAGGAGCGGTGTAGCCAACGGTGTTCAATTTCCTCCAAGGACATGGTGTCTGCAAATCGTGGAGGACGTTCGATGAAGGTAGGAAGAGGTAGAGGAAGATCCACGAAGTCTCCTTGGTATTCAGACATCCAGTTGCACTGTGGCCACTCAGGGATGCGAGAATTAACTGTTTCAGCCTGTAATTCTTCACTTAAGTAATTCATGTGCCTTTCGATGAATCTACATAAGGACCAAATCTAGTTGCAGATGAATTTCAGTTCAGTACTGAGTTGGCAGGCGTTACGATTCATTTTCCTTTGTAAAGCTTCCACCATGGCCCTGATATGGAGTTCGAATCTGGCCTGCAAATTAATGAATTCATCGTCCACATTGCGAAAGGTAGTGTGTAGTTCTGCTCGGTTGATGGGAAGTTTTCCCTTTTCTAACACCAAAAGACGATGTTGAATGTCTTTTACATCAGCATGAAGTGTGGTTAGATTGGTAACAAGAGTATTGAGAAGAGTTAAAATTTCAGGACAAGGAGGTGGTGGAGAAGAGGTGGTAGAATTAGAACTGGAGGAACTGAGGGGACATCAGGTGTAATTCGCATGAATCGACCATCAACTAGTGTGATATGGGAACTTTTGAGATTTACTGTAACGACCCCAAAATTTATACAATTTAATTCTTGACTTCGGTCGTCAATAATACATTCAACCTCTAATTTTACATCATTAAACGATAATACAACCATTGAAATTCGCAGAATAATTAAAATTTTCTATTACAAACCATTCTCGTTCCCAAAACCTTCAACCTTTACATCTTAATATCTCAGAATTATTTTAATACTACAATAGTTTACATTGCAAAACGATATTACAATTCAACATTATTACATTATTCAAAACCTTAAACATGGTTCAAATAATAATAACACAACCAAAGTGTATAAATCTTCAAGTATCACATCTGATTCATGTCTTTCAAGTAACACATAACTTTACCTTGAATCTTGAACCTGCAAAAGTGGTTATTTGCAAGGTTGAGCTCGACAGCCCAGCAAAATCTAACAGTTTTCATGCATCACATAGCACATAATAACATGCTCAACATATAACATACATGCTGCAGTTCATATAACAAGTATAAAGATTGAGTCCTTACTTAATCAATGTGCTCTAATCAATCAACATAGTCATAAATTGAATTTAACATTTCATACTTTCAACATATATATAACACATCATGCTCTTTGCAATAAAGATTAGAAACAGTTAATCATCAAATTCACATAGCAAATAGGAACTGAAAGACTTGCCTGATTCGTAGTTTAAGAACTACGACTTAACTGCTTCACGCTTATCTGCACTTCGTGTATTCCTACATAGTTATATAATCATGGATTCACATCCATTAGTTATATATTTCATACATTCTTAATATAATAGTAACGTTACATTGTTTCCTAATTAGGTTTGTAAAACCTTTATTTCACTTTCTCATCATACTCTTAGAATAGCTAGGCATGTATAAGTATACCTTAACCATCCGTACTTGACATCAAATAGGTTGTGATCTATTTTCAAGTTCACATTCAAATTACTTAACTCCATAATGATTTATTTCAATCAATAAGGCTTAACAACTTTCTTTAACAAGATTTGATGTTATAAGCTTTTAAACCATATATTGGTACTAATAAGCCTCTACTAACATGCTCACATGTATCTATCTCATTTACATGGACATAGCATAGTTCATACTTTTAAAACATGCTTAATAACTTATGTCATGCTTGACTAGTTGAGTGCACATATCATTCATGTTTTAATACTTAGTTTACAAAAGATAATGGAATTTGTCTTTGAAATCATTTTATAATTAATGATGTAGTATAGCACATATAAGACAACTTTTAAAAACTCTTATCATAAGTAACTAAGTCATGATAACGTCTTCTCAAGTTCAAAACCTACCTCATGTAGCATTTATGCACCTTAGTTCTATTATATCAAGTTTCTCTTGAAAACTTTTCTAACACAAGTTCTAACAAGTTATATCATAAACAAGACACTATAAACACCATATCATGCTCATTTTTATTTGAACTCAATCATGTATATAAACCACTAAGTTTAGAACTTATAGAACTTAAGTTTCCACAAGGTTTGTTTTTTTTTCAAAATCTTTAAGTTTCTTTTCAAAACACATACTAAGTCAAGCCAATGCTTTCTATTATGAGCAAGGAAAATTTATATGTCATGTATTATATCATGCATTTTCATGTTACATCACTTAAAATAACATATTCTATCATCGGGAGCACTATACTTGTGTAAGTGCTCGATCGACGCCCTCCGATCGCCTCCGAATACGTAGTAGTCACAAAAATGACTATTTTGACCTTTCCTAAAGACCTCAAATTAAAAAACTTAAAGAACAAAAGTTGTAGGTCTATTCGTCCGCGTTCCGGATCATCTTGAATCACTTCAATCGGAGTTCGTGTGAAAAAGGTTATGACTATTTTAGTAAAACATGTCCTGTTAGATTTTTTTTCCAAAATTGGCTAGGCAGACTACCCCCCCCCCCGGTCGGGGCGGGGGTCCCTTCTGCGATTGTGCGATTTCAGCTCTAGAACACTACAGAAAGCCAAATTAAGCCTCCAAACTTCTTTCTAACAAACATACCAACCTACCTGAGGTGTAATAGATTTACAGAAATATAAACTAATATTTCTAACACGTTTCTAATCACATAAACAACATAAACATCAAGGTTACAACCTTTAAATTTCACTATTTCTCTTATTTCTTCTTCTTTTGACATTCATAGCAAAATTCTTCACTGTGAATTCGTTTTACAACCATTTTGACTCGTTCAACTTGGGTTATTTTTGTTTTTCAACATACCAACAATATCTATCATCAATTTCAGATTCTATCCATCAATTTTGACTCCAACATAAGTTAAAATATACATATGCCATCAAAATCCAAGTTTTTCATCTTTAACATATTCTTATAATTTTGATTACTCTATAACCAATTAAAGAGACTATATATACTAGATTATACACCCATACACACACACACACACACACACACACACACACACACATATATATATATATATATATATATATACACACACACACACACACAACATATCTTCAAATCACCCAACCAAAATAGCTTTTTAAGTGAAGAACTTGAGAAACTATAAATTAGAATTTTAGAACTAGATGAATACCTTTGATTCTAAAAGATAATAGCTACCCTTTGATTGTCAAGCTTCCTTCCCACAATTCCTTTCTCAAAAATCTCTCTAGAATTCTCCCAATTCTCTCTCAATTTTTCTTCTTCTCTGTTCTTCCTCTTTATTCTAATCTTACGTACTAAAATTATAACATAAATAATAATATAGGTATTAAGTATATAATATAAATATATCTATAACTGACATCAGTTATTTTTATTTTTGAAACATCAAAAGCCCTAAGGCCCGTTTGGCTAACTACTTTAAAATTAACCAATTAATCCTTATGCCTTGTTTGGCAAAACTGAATTAACCTCCCTCAACTTATTTTAATAACTCCTTTATAATATAGTTTATGGTCACACTTTATTTAATCAAATTTTAATATTCAATTTAATTAAATCTAATAACAATTACCATCAAATATATTTATATTCATTCACCATTTTAATTAAGTGAATTACTCTCATTATTTATGAAATTTTAATGCATACCAATTTCATTGCCATAAAACATAATAATCGAATTATATTATTTCATAATATAATTTTCAACTTAATTAAATTAACTAATATTATTCAGTTAATTACCTTCCCGTAACAATCTCATTTAATTTCTTTAATAGTTAAATTAACTATTAAACCTTATTTTCCAAACATAAACATCTCTTTTATATTCACACTTAATCTCTTCATACTAAATCACATATTTCAAGATAAACTGTAAATATATATACTTACTCACACTCAAAACACATAATTCAAAATATATACATTTCATAATAAGAATTTTAATTACTAAATTCTTATTTTAATAATTTATAAAAAGTCGGGTTGTCACATTTACATAATTAATTGAATCAGTAATTGTGATTGAACCTTCATTGTCTAGGGGGATTTGAAAGTGAATAAACAGTTTTGTGAGAAAACAACTATAAGGAAGACATTTCTTGGAGTGTTTGATGCAGTTAACCATATGTTTTAACATCATCAGAGAAAAATTAAAAGGTTTCCCTTTCAAAAATAAAGCAACTAAAACCAAGTCCTGGTATGTGAATTCAGCCCACCACCAATACGAGGTAAAAGGTTATACCTCAATAGTTTCTGAAGGACTATAGCAATTGGGAACACATCAATGGTCTTGGGAAGTTGCTGAAGTTAGAGTGGGGTCATCCATTATGGTTTGAAGTTGGTTAAGGGGGGACAAAGGAGAATAAATTGGTCCTTTGAGGGTAAATGGACAATCACCCGTAAAAGGAATAGACAGAATGCTCCCTAAGTCTATAGCAGTAAAGAATAATGACTTTCCTTTGACAAAGGAAGTATATCAGTCACCATTATGTTTGAGGTTGGTATATAATTGTTGAACCAACTTTGGATATGCCATAGAGGGAGGAGAGCTTAGGGATGCCGAACCACAGGATTCAAGGAGGTGTTGAAGAGTAGAGTTTTGATAGTAAAACATGTTAATAGATTTCTCATAAATAAAGGATTTTTGGAAAATTGAGGATTTAAAATGCAGTTCGAAGTTATGACCTCTAAAAAAGTTCTCAGGAACGTCATGCAAAGAGAAAGATAAAGGGATTACTGACATTGGTGGAGATCCGGGTGTCAATTCTTTGATTCGGTGACGTTTGGTCCCAATAGAAGTACCAATCGGTGGAGGAGATGGCAGACTTGCTTCAGTTTCTACAGGGGAGGAATCGTCGAAGATGGTTGTTATCGACGGTTGCTTCCATTTCATTTTTTGAGAGGAACGAGCCGAAGGTTGAGGAGATGGAGATGGTAGAGGCATCTCGTCGTCAAATTCATCACGAAGACGTTTTGCCAGTCTGGTTTGCATTTTGACAGAGAGAGTTTAAGAGCAAAGGATGAGTACAGAAATGGTTGAAGTGATGAAGAAGAGTTGAAGAAATTGAAAGAGTAAAGTAGATTATGATTTAACACGTGTGCGTGTTACCGAGATATGGAAAGTCGTGGACCCATGTTTGGAAGGAGAAATTAGACTAGATTTTTAGCTTATTTATGGTAGCAAGTCATGCCTTGATGTCTAGATTTTATGTTTAATTTCCTTAAAGCATGCAAAACATATATATTTATATCAGACACATCCCGAGACCTCTTCTTAGAGTATAAAATCTTTCTTCCCCCAGAGGTTTTGTAAATATGTCTGCTAATTGGTGCTCAGTGGGGATAAATATTAATTTCATTAAGCCCTTGGACACATTATCTCTAAGAAAATGGTGTCGAACTTCTATGTGTTTTGTGCGTGACTGTAGAACTGGATTTTTGGAAATGTCAATGGTGCTCGTATTATCATAATATATAGGCAAATTTTCACACAGAATATCAAAGTCACATAATGTTTGACGCATCCATAATATTCATCCTCGGCAGTGGATAGAGCAACTGATGTTTGCTTCTTACTATGCCATGAGACAAGACTTTATCCGAGAAATGTACAAGCACCGCTTATGATTTTTCTATCTATTTGACAACCTACATAGTCAGCGTCTGAGTAACCCATTAGATCAAAATTGTTACACTTTGGGTAAAATAGACCTAAATTTGTGGTACCATTCAAATATTTAAATATTCATTTAACAACTTGTAAATGTGATTATTTGGGTTTTGCTTGAAAGCGAGTGCATATACATACACTATACATTATATCAGGTCTTGAGGCAGTTAAATATAATAAGGATCTGATCATACCTCAATATTTTATTATTTCTACATCCATACCATTATCATCTGCTGTGAGTTTTATTGATGTGCTCATAGGTGTGGCCTTTGAATTCGAGTTATCAAATCCAAATCTCTTGAGTAGTTCTTTTATATATTTGGTTTGATGGATGTAAATGTCATCCTGATTTTGCTTGATTTGAAGTCCTAGAAAGTAATTGAGTTCTCACATTAAGCTTATATCAAACTCCTTGTGCATGCATATGGAAAACCACTCACACAGAAAGTTATTAGTAGCACTAAATATTATATCGTCTACATATATTTGTACAATGATGATATCTTTATTTTGACGTTTAATAAATAAAGTAGAGTCGATTTTACCTCTTATGAAGCCATTTGATAGAAGGTACTTACTTAATCTCACATACCAAGCTCTTGGAGCTTGTTTGAGTCCATAGAGTGCCTTATTTAGTTTGTATACGTGATGTGGGAACTTTTCATGCTCGAATCCAGGAGGCTGTTTTACGTATACTTCTTCATTTATAGAGTCATTGAGGAAGGCACTTTTAACATCTATTTGATGTAGTTTGAACTTTCTAAAGCACGCAAATGCTAACAATATTCGAATGGATTCCAATCGGGCTACAGGGGAAAATGTCTCTTCATAGTCTATCACTTCTTGTTGGTTATATCCTTGAGCCACTAGTCTAGCTTTATTTCTTGTAATTGTTCCATATTCGTCAAACTTGTTTTTGAACACACATTTAGTTCCAATAATAGATACATCTTTTAGAAGGGGCATCAACTCTCAAACTTGACATCTTTCGAATTGTTATAGCTCTTCTTGCATTGCTAGTAACCAATTTTTGTCAAGTATGGCTTCTTGGGCATTCTTTGGTTCAATTTGGGATAAAAATGCTGAAAATGCACATAGGTTTCGTGATCTTCTTCTTGTGGTAACTCCTTCATTTATATTACCAATAATATTATTTGGAGGATGATTTTTGATGTATCTTACTGATTTTGGAAGTTGAATGTCATGGATCATTTCTTCTTGTTGAAGATCAGTATTTTCTGAGTCATGGTCTTGTTGTTCGTTTAATCCAGCTTGTTGGATAGGTTCTTGGCCCTCGTACTCAGCTTGCTGGATAGGTTCCTGGTCCTTCTGCTCGTCTAATCCAGCTTGTTGGATAGATTCCTTTGACTTGCTATTTTTCTTTATATGATAGGTTGGATTTGCAGCAGTCTCTAGATTCCCTGCATCTTCTTCTCTTTCTTTTGGAATATTATTGTTAGACTCATTAAATTTGATATGTATAGATTTTCAATACACATCTTTTGTACATTATATATGCGACATGCTTTACTGTTCTTAGAATAACCAATGAATATTCCTTCATATGATCTAGCATCAAATTTACCCAAGTTCTCACTAGTGTCAAGAATAAAACATTTTGATCCAAAGACTTTGAAATAACTTATATTTGGAAGTCTATTATTTAATAGTTCATAGGGTTTTTTCAAGATGATTGGACAGATAAGTACTCTATTTAGTACATAACATGATGAGTTTACAACTTCGGCCCAAAATTTCTTTAGAAGTTTACTTTCTTGAATTAGGGTTCTAGATGTTTCTTGTAAGGTTTGATTTTTCCTTTCTATAACTCCATTTTGTTGAGGAGTTCTAGGTGCTAAGAACTCATGAGTAATTCCTTTTTGATTACAAAATATAATAAAATCCTTTTGAAACTCAGTACCATGATCACTTCTAATTTTTATGAGATTAAGACAATATTTTGTTTCCAAGTTTCTGATTAGTTTTTCAAACTCTTTAAATGCATCATTTTTGGTTCTAAGAAATAGTACCCGTGTGTATCTAGAAAAATCATCAACTATCACAAATGCATAAAATTTACCATTTAGACTAGCATGCCTTTCAGGTCTAAATAAATCAAGATGGAGTAATTGTAAGGGAGAGGAGGTTGATACTATGTTCTTGGCTGTGAATGATGTCCTTACTTGTTTTTTGAGTTGACAGGGCTCACATATACCTTTCTTTTCAAAATTAATTTTGGGTAATCCTTTCACTAAGTTCTTTGATGATAGCTTTTTTATTAGGTCCATACAAACATGTCTCATTCTTCTATGCCATAGACTTGCTTCATCTTGAATTGTGACAAGGCATAATTCTTCCTCTTGTTGCTCAAAATAAAGAGTATATATATTTCCTTCTCTTTGGGCAACTAAAGTAGCATTGTTAGTACCATGTGAAATTGTACATTTGTCTTTTTCAAATTTTACTTAATGTCCATTATCCATTAATTGACTGACACTGATAAGATTAAATTCTAGACCATTAACAATATGAACATTATTAATATTAACCTTACCATTACCGATTTTATCTTTCCCGACTATTTCACATGACTGATTGTCTCCTAAAGTGACAATTCCATGTTTCTTTTTATTGTTTAGCTCCACGAACTTTGATTTGTCACCCGTCATGTGGCGTGAGCATCCGCTATCAAGAATCCACTTTTGAGAATATACTTTTGCCTTGAAACATACCTATTCAAAGAAGGTGCAATTTATCTTTTTGGTACTCATATCTTTTTGGGTCCATTTGTGTTAGTTGAAATCAAATCATTTTTCTTTACCCATAATGTTTTACTTCTACTATTATTTTTCTTTTTTAAACAATTTATCTCTAGATGGCCTTTAGTACCACAATTTTTGCATGTAGTAAATGGTGAACATTAATTTAATTTAAATGATGATTTATACTTAAGCATTTCTACTTCTTTTCTATATACTAGATTATATCCAATGCCTTGTTTATCATAACTAGGTTTTTGTTTCCCTAACATGACATTTAAATTTTCTTCTCCATGTACAAATTTAGCTAGGGAAAGTTTTAGTGATTCTATTTCCTTTTGAAGTTCATTAAGTGGAGGTGTTTTACTACGAGATTCATCACTAAACGCATCAATACATACATCTCTCATTTTTATTTCATTTGTTAATTTTTCAACTTCATCATTTAATTGTTTTACTTTGTTAAAAAGTATTATGTTGTAGTTATATATCTAAATAGTCATTTTTCGCGGCTAATACTTTTTCTTCATTTGTGTGTGTTAGTTTTTCTATTTCGTTCTTTTCATCTATTAGTGACTCAGCTTCGCCCATTAGCGTGTTTACTAGATCTTTTAAGTACACATTTTTTTCTTTTAGCTTTTCATTTTCGTGTTTCAAAATAATAATATCAGAAAGAGATACCTCACTAGATTCACCTTCAAGTCCCATGAAGCATACTTGAGCTAGTTCATCATTTACATCTATCTCCACTTCGGATTCTTCATCGTCACTCCAAGTTAAGAAATCTTTGTTCTTTTTGATCTCTTTAGTGCCTTGCTTTCCTTTGTTCTTGAGCTGGAAGCAATCCTTCTTGAAGTGACCTGGTCGTCCGCATTCAAAATAGGTTTCTTCGGCTTGCTTGGTTTTGAGTTTGTTTGGATTGAATGTGTTCTTCCTTTTGTTCTTTCTCTGAAGTAATCCCTTGAGTCTTCTTGAGATCATAGCTATTTCATCATCTGAGTTATCGTCAAGTTCCTCTTCAATTCCTGTATTTAGAGCTAACACTTTCTTTCGAGGAACTTCTTCCTCGTCATCATATCTTTTTAATTGATGTTTATATTCTTCCAGTTCACCAAAGAGAGTTAAAGTGTCCATGGATGAAATATTGGCAGAATCTTGAAGAGTAGTAATTTTGGATTCAAACCTTTTGGGCATAGCCCGAAGTAGCTTACGATTGATTTCACTTTATGGAATTGACTTGTCGAGCAACTTCAATAAATTTATGACTACTAGAAATCGTGCTTGAGCCATTTTGATTGTTTCGTCTTTTTCTAGCTTAAACATTTCATAATCATGCATGAGCATGCTTAACTTAACTTCTCGTACTTTGGATGTACCCTCGTGACTCACCACTAGAGTATCATATATCTCTTTTTCTGTGTTGCATGATGAGACTTTATCTATTTCAGATTGTACCATGCCGTAGAGAAGTGTGTTCATTTCCTTTGAATCATATGAAACCATATAGGTTTCGGTTGAATCCATCTCAAGTAGAGTTTTTGGAGTGCCATCATTTTTCCTTGGAATAACCGGTCCATTCTCTACCATCCACCATTCCCATGGGTCTCGGTTATGATAGATCCTCATTCAGAATTTCCTGTAGTTCTATGTTCCATAGAGTAATAGAGGTCAGTTTGTTGATTGTCCTTCTTGATGAGTGTTTCCAAATTGTGTCATGTCAGAATCTTTCTCTACAAGTCACCTTTAAGACCAAGATAAGTAGAGCCAAGCTTTGATACCAAATGAAATTTAAGTGTAGGAACAAACAATGTCAAACTTTTGACCAAATAAAAATTCCTTTAGATATTCAATACAGGAGGCTGGATTCTAAATCCTTATAGATTAAAATGTTAAGATAAGATGTTGAGTTGATTTTAAACTTTGTAAAATGCTTAATGTAGAAACTTAGCCTTTTTCCAACTGTGATTATGTGAATACATTTTGCTGAATCAGTTTTGTATTATAGATATTGAATGCAGGCTGCTGGATTAATAGTTAGCCGAATGATGAGAAATTTAGCACAATAAGAAATCACATGAACACAGTAATTTTTACGTGGTTCAACTACTACCCTCTATAATGGTAGCCTAATCCACGTCCAATACCAACTAGTATTGGAGACTCACTTTTATTAAACAACTTCGATTACAATACAAGTTTCAACCACTTGAGCACATTTGCTCCTTGTGCACCTACGCACACTCAAGAACCTATGCTTTCTTCGAACTTGATTGTAACAATACAGTAATCCAAACCAGATTACAATTCAGATTTAAATGATATTGATTTGTACGAGAAATTAAAATACAAATAGAGGTCTATTGATCAAATCAATTTATCACTTAACAATGCAATGATGAGCAAGAAAGATATTACTAGATTATATGCTATAAGATCACCTCAGAAATGAACCTCAAAAACTTCTTCAATAAGATTACAGTTAATAGTAGGAAGAAGATAAAGAAGAAACACACGTAACTATTCCCTATGTGTATCAAAGGTAATTTATATTTCTTGTTCTTCTGATCAATAGACCTTTTCCTTTTATAGGCTTATCATTAAGTTACCGTTGTAAGGTTGCCTATACTAAATGTGACAGTTTGATACAAATTACACACATCATGCGTTTTGATAATCAATTAGAATAATATCCAGATTATGTGTAAATTACAGTATGAACAAATCCCTTTCCAGTCATATTGTTATGAGATATTTCACTGAAACTATGATATATATATCACTGTGATTGATAAACATATTTGCCTGATTGGGTGCCCATCACGTGATGGAAACATAGTAATTGAGGCCTTTGATACTTTCAAGCCCTTATGCTCACATAGTAATTGAGGCCTTTGATACTTTCATTTTATTCTGTATTCGACTTGATTTGATTTTATTCTTGAGATGCGAAGCATCTTCGACAAAATAATATGCATAGCAGTGTCAAGCTCCTTATGGGCATGAAAGTCATCTAAGGATGTCCAAACACCATAAATAAGATTTACAAGTTGGTTGTACAGCTGAAAAAGGGTTCATCGTGGGAACCAGATCTAGATCCGTTAGTTGGATCTTAGATCAAGTGGCTACTAGGCTCACATAATAAAAAAACTAGATAGGAAACTAGATTTAAATAAATCTTAGTCAATCTAGTTCAATGGTTCTTGTTTTGCAACTTTTAAACCGGTTAAAAGTTAGATATGACTAGATTTAGATAAGTCTGGGCCACAAATTTAAATATTATGGATTTACATTGAATGAACAGTTAAAACAGATATTTAAATGCAGTAAACAATTAATATATATATATATATATATATATATATATATATATATATATATATATATATATATATATATATATATATAAGTGATAAAATGCCACGAATTTGGAATCTAGGCATGACTGTTGAATCTAAATATATATATAAAAAGCAATAAAAAGGCCACAAGTTAGAATTTAGGCCAAACTGGGAATGTAAATATATATATGATTATATATATATATATATATATATATATATATATACAAACACACACACATACACACACACACACACACACACACACACACACACATATATATATATATATATATATATATATATATATATATATATATATATATATATATATATATATATATATATATATATCAAAGCAGTAGAAAGCTTTAAATCTGAAAAAATCTTACAGTGTATTGCAAAGAAGGCTTCAGACCGCTTTTGGAGCTTGAAAACTCAGTTTCCACCAGTTAAAATTTGATATGTCATAGAATATATGTATACAAGTGTTTAGAAAGAAGAATATCAAAGTTTGAAAAACTATAGAAGAGGTTAAGAGTTGAAGTAGACCGAGTTTTCTCTCTTTTTTCCTTTTTTTTCCTTTTCTTTTTCGCTGCTAGGGGGTTTACTTATAGAAAAAAGTGGCAACGGGTCTACCTGCTGTTGTCCTGGTAGGCCCGGGGCCTGTGGTTCCAGTTGTCTCGAAGTACGTGCACTTAGGCTAACGCGCTATCCGCTCGAACCTTCATAACTTTTGATCCGAGAATTCGATGGAGGCATGATATACCTTTTCGGAAAGCTCTTAACGAGAGTTACATAATTATATGGGATTTGACATTTTTTGAATCTGGGAAGATGGGTCCATGACCAGATCTTCGAGTCTTCGTAGTCCATCTGTTGAGCTATCTTATGATGTTTTCACTCGGGATTGATGTTATGGTTCAGCATGACTTCTTTTGCAGTGATTTGGGTTGATTTGATGTTGTTTGGCTAAATGACCATTTTGCTCCTCCCGGGTTAGATCTGGGCTTGATGCAGTTGTAGCCGTCTTTTCTTAGGGTTGTCTCCAAGATTGAACTGCCGTTGACTTTTGACAATCATCAGGGTTATCTCTGAGGTTGGATTTGATTTCTCGGGGTTGTCATCGGGGCTTTGAACTTAATCTCCTGGAGTTGTCACTGGGGCTTGATCTGATCTCCTGGGGTTGTCGTCGGGGCTTAGAATTGATCTCCTTGGGTTGTCGCCGGGGTTTGACTTGATCTCCCGGGGTTGGATTTGATCTTTCGGGGTTATCTCTGGGGTTGTATTTGATCTCCCGGGGTTCTCTCCAGGGCTGGATTTGATCTCCCGGGGTTATCTCCGGGGTCGATTTTGATGATTTTTGACTTTCAGAGTTGTCTTTGAAAGATGAAAGACGATTTTGCCCTCCTGCATGGTTAGTAATATGAATGCAAAATTTCGAGTGTCTACATATCCTTGATAATGCGGGGTCAGAATCGATGAGGCAGTCAGAACCCGCCCATTCAAATGTAGAATAATTACTATTCATTCCAAATAGTTGTAAAGCCTCCAAATCCTCCATTTCAGAAAGCCGGAGAAGTTAAACACAGAAGAACTTTTACACACTTAGGGGATTAGCTTGAAAACATACTGAAGCTTCTGACAACCTAGAAGAAGATCACGCAGCTCCTTCCCCCTACAAATCCAAACGGGAAAAGTTTTGACCCAAGCAAAAACTATGCTTACCATTCTGCGTCCCCTGGCCATGATACCCAAGAATGTTGTTCCCTAAAACACAAGATACAAGACATGATAGATAGTGATGAAATTGTTGTGACAACACCAGAACAACCACATGTCCAAGACAATCCTTTGCCTCAACACAATGATGAAAGAATAAACATGACCAGCACGGGGAGTGGAGAAGTTTCCAAATACCTCAAGTATATTGGAGAATCTTCCACTGAAAGTAACCTCCCAAAGATAGGCTATTCAGAAGGATAACCTTCAATAAAGTAGGAGCTAAAGTCCATCAAAGAACAGATCAATCAATTGGCACAATTAATGGGGTATCAACATCAACTCACTAAACAGTTGATAAGTCAGATCGGCCAGAGTTAAACAAATATCCTCCTAATTTCAGGGAAGGATCACATTAGATTCCAAGAAAATGAAACCTTGGCAGAGAAAGTTACAAGGAAAGAAAGATTACGTGCTCGTAGAGAGTTTACAGCTAAAAGAAAGTTTACTCCTTTAGGCTAGCCAATGGAGGAAATCTTACAAATGTTGATCCATGATGTAAAGATCATAGAACTGTTACCTTCAGTAGACCCTTGATCAAGGAGGTTCGATGCCACTAAAATATGTCAATATCATTCCAACACTCCTGAAATAGAAGGTTGTTGGGCACTTCGTCACCTAATCCAGAATCTAATTGATGGTGGTGACTTGCAAATAATGAATAATGGCAATACCGGTTATGAAGAAGAGGAGATATTTCCTCCTGGAACGCAAAGATGGAGGGAAGTTGTAGCAGTCATTTCCTCTGATGGAGACATGCCTGCAACACCTCTAGTAATTTAAGGAATGGGGGATAAAAGAGGAAAGAATCCTATGAAGATAGTTGCACCAGAACCACTAATGTTGCCATATCTACCCTTATATCCCATCCTCAATTTGAAAAGAGTCGCATAGAACTATAGGGAAAAAGCGAGATCAACATCAGATTATACTATTGTCCTACCAAAGGATAATCCGTTGTACTTACCTCAGCACGTGTTAAAGCCCATTATCAAAACTCCAGGTAAAGTACCCGAGAAGAAGGTTGTAGAATTCCTCAACAAAATGGGGCATAATGAAGCCAGAGTGCTGCAACGTTTAAAAGAAGCGCCCATTCATATCTCCATAATGGATTTGATCTTATCCTTAGAGGATCGTCTTAAAATTCTGGTGCAAGTACTACAAGAAGCGCATCTGCCAAGAATGGTGGACACTAAAAAATTTCTGCACCTGATAGATCACATTCTTAACAGTAATGTGATATCCTTCACTGATGATGATATACCAGCAGATTGAACATGCCACTGTAAGTCACTATATATAGCAGTGATATCATCAGGATATGTGATTGGGGGTATTAATAGATGGAGGATCATCCTTAAACATCTGCCCTTATGATACCTTAGAGAGGATGAAGATCAACCCAAACAAAATCTGGACTAGTCATGTCATCATAAGAGCCTTTGACGGATCTCGATGGGATATTATGGGAGAAATAGAGGTCCTAGTGGAAATGGGCCCGCATACATTCAACATATCCTTCCAAGTGTTAAACATCACCAATGGATACAAATGGCAGGGGTCGTCCCATCCACACTCCATTAGCAATTGAAATACATTATCAAGGGCAATTTGGTGACTGTTAATGTCGAACTACAGTACCCAATCTCTATGCAAAGGGATATGCCTCTAAGTAGTCTCAATGAAGGAGTTGAGCTTGCTAGCCTGCTAGCTTTCAAGCTTTCGAAGTGAGCAACACTCACTATCGATCTATCGGGGCCCCAACCTTGAAATCAAGAATCACTCCCAACCTTGAAATCAAGAATCACTCCCGAAGTAATAAATATCGGTCAAGAAATGATATCCTTAGGCTTTTGGCTAGGAAAGGGCTGGGAAAGAATCAACAAGGAGTTAAAAATCTAATTCAGATACCAAGCCAGGTAGGGAAAGCTGGATTGGGTTGCTACTCGGGATCAAAATACGGAAACCCGCATAAACATATGCCAATTCATCTATCAACCATCTTGTTACCGGATCTCACTGATGTAGGATTCAAGAAACAGGGAAGAAAGATTCGTAGCACGATGTCTAATCTGCTAATGCCAAAGAACAAAGCAGTTGAGGATAAAAATGAAGCGCCCCTTCCCGCCAAGGAAGAAACGATGCAGAATGAATGATTTCTACAAGAAATTCAAGATCAATTCGCAAAAATATTCTACTTGGCACATATTGATGCCCCAGGGAAACATACTGACCCTAACATGGATGCAATTATGATCATCATCAAGGAGGAGGACAACAATAACCCCTTCATCATAGCGATCAACCAAGACCAAACTCTTGATAATTAGAACAGCATTCCTTGCATCACTCGTAAAGAGTAAAAAGGGCAGAAAGTCCATCTGCCCTGAACTGTAGATATTGTTAAACTGCTTACTTTTGATGCATAATGCTAGCAGTTTACTTTTATTATGCTTTACTAATACTTTGTATTATCAAACAGTTACATATATTAAGTAAAAGCATCATGTTTTCAGGTCTCCGAGGTTGAATTTGTTTAGCTTTACTGATGAATTACCAAATCAGAGCAGTGACTACAATTTTGATGTAGAAATTCACTCTAACCTGATGGAAATTGATCAAGAGGAGATAGAGGACAATGAGGTGCCTGAGGAGATCAAAGGATGGGTCGAAGACAAACCCAAACCAAACATCGAACAAACCACCCCTCTCAATATCGAAACCTCGAAAAATCCCAAAGAACTACAAATTGGGAATGACCTTATCCCAAGCCAAAAGAAAGGCTTGATTAAACTCTTAACCTAGTTATAGGATGTGTTCGCATGGTCGCACGAAGACATAATTGGGTTATCCATTGATATTGTCATTCACCAACTGTGTAAGACCCCAACTTTTATGAACAAAGATGAATTTTTCTCTAAATATTATTTTTGAATATTAAGGTGTGAATTTTTTATAATGTTATAGTTGTGGGTAATATTCACAAATTTTACAAAGTAAGCAAGTTGTTATAAAATATTCGATTGGTCAGAGAATATTCGTTTTAACAGAAAATATTCGTACGACGTCACAATTATTGGTGGACCCCACAACGAAAATACTGTTAGAGTTAGAAAATAATAGAACTTTTTATAAAAATAACGGTAAAAGTTTTACCGTTAACTGTTGAAATACCCGGTGATAAAAGAACAGTAATATGTGTGGTTGCATAGTAGCACACGGTATTGTACAGTATCTTTGATTATTGATGCTTAAGTGAGATGTCACTCAGTTTATTTAAAGTATTGCCACAATAATTGTTGCATAGTATCTCACGTTATTGATTTAATTATTGTCACAATATTTTATATTATTAAATCAATAATTAAGACGACAAAGTTATTCATATTATTATTTGTATTATTAACAATGTCTAGAAAGTTCTGTCAAGAAAATGGATTTGGTCACCTAATTGCGCGCCAATAAGAAGAAATTCTTATCGGAAAGCCCCCTCTTTTCTGGGAATGATCTGGTTGTTAATATTGCGAGTTATAATATTAATGATGAATATATGTTGTTAAAAATATTGAGGGAATTTATATGAAGTATTTGTTGTAAATTTTGCTTATTATTTGGACCCCCACTTACCCATTTTTCAAAATTGTCAGTAGAAGTTATCTCAATTTTATAAATAAATAAATAAATATATATATATATATATATATATATATATATATTATAATAAGTTTTGGTTTTTATGAAAAATAGAATATATTATATTTTATTATGCATAGTATCTGCATAGTGTTTGCATAATAAAATCAAAAATTCATCAAAAATTCGTGATTTTGACACTATGCAATCCGTGATTTTTCCTTTACTGTGCATCCAAATAGTATCATGTCATTCTCCTATAAATAGGATGATTAGTTTAGAAATAAAAATCACACTAGAATCAGAGAATTCTTCTTCTATAATACGTAGCGTATTTCTTTAGAGTTTAAGAAAGTTTTGAGTGTAGAAAATAATGAAAGTTTTCTTCAAGAATATCCCCGCCCTACCAGTCAGAAGTACTTTCCTTTTAAGGTAAGGGATATTATTTTTGTTCAATATTCGTAAGAAATAATATTTTCTTCCATACTCTGTAGTATGTAAGTAATATTATTTAGTTTCAGATTTCGAATTCTACACTCATTTTGTTAAAGTATAGCTTCTATACTCTTTAAAATTAGTAGAATATCCTTGAAATTTGTACTTCATCTAGTATCATTTCACAAGGATATTTTTCTAAAAATTCTTGTTAAAGTTTAATTTTTTCATGCTGGAGTACTATTCACAGGATACTATTCATAAAATACTATTCACAGGGTACTATTCACTCATGTACTATTCACCTAGGGTACTATTCATGACAAAAATTGATTTTTTTCTGTCCAAATTATTTTTGATACAATATTATTCTTGAATTTTACTCTACAAAGCAGTATTATGTTGACAATTTGGACAATTGTTAAATTCTGGATAAATTAAATTATAAATCTTTAAAATTTATCCTTGCTCTCATTTAATTAATTCTTATATCATTGTCATCATCCTCGTACTTATATTGTGATGAAAGTCATCTTTGGCACGTAGTGCATAGATGGACTATTGATTGGTATGATTATGACCGGGGATTATTCGGTATAATCATGACCTGTAATGTTACAAATGATATGGTAAAAGTTTTCATTGGCCCGTAGTGCATTGATAGACAGTTGTTGGCATGATCATGACCATTTGTGATAACACGAATACTCTTGGCCCGTAGTACATGGATAATTTATGGATGTGATACAATGAATATCCTTAGCCTGTAGTGCATGGATAATTCAGTTATGTGGATTATTTATTAAGCTGAGTCTCTGCGATAAAATTGATGATAAACTTTTAAATCATAGAAGATAGTAGATATCATGCTCTACTTAACTCTTCTAATGGATTATTTGTTCCGCTACAGTTAAACTTGTTGTTTATTATATTCTATCGATTTAACACTGTTGAAGGCTAACGATAATTTATTCTACATTATCTTAGTCATAATATTCTTTACTGGGCTAGTTGAGCTCACCCTTTGCTTTCATTATTCTATTCAGGAAATGAGAATATAGTTGATACGAGTTGGGGAATAGAGTGATGGTCCAGGATAGGTGGCTATAGTAGTCATCACTATTCTATGAAATAGTTTGATAATAAATGTAATGAGGAATCCATTTGAGTTTGGATATTGTCTATGAGACAATATTCATGTAAAAACTCTCAGCTACGCTTTTGTCGTATTGTATAAATGAAGTTTGTATTTAAATTCTGTACCATGTATTTGGTGACTCAGAATACGTGATGTATACCTATTTTGGGGGCGTCACAGACTGCCCATCAAAGAGGGGTTCAAACTAGTTGTTGGGTAAAATCTAGTTACACACAACACGCAAGTATACGTGGTCAACAAGTAATAAAGTGTAAGTAGAGTATCGTTCCCACGAGAAATTATTTAATAAAAACTATCAAGTACTAACTCTTAACCAAACTAATTTTATTTAAACAATCAATTTAAAGTTTGAATTGAATTAATTAATTAAACTAATTCTAATTACCACTAGTTAAAAATCAGGTTATTGAGATTTAAGATCACAACTTCACTTAAATTAATACACTTCTTATCAATTATGCTCGCTATTCTGAATTGTTAATCAAGAACACATAAAGAAATATGACCATCTCTCAACGCATCATACTCAAATCAACTTAAATCCACATATGATAGAATTACGAAGAATATCTTAATTAACTAATTGACTATATCTCTATGTGAATTACAATTAAAGAGGGTTTTAAGCACAAGTTCTCTATCAGATTACATGCGATGTATAGGTATATTTCTATCCTAGACATAAATTATGAATTCCAATGCCATGTAGAAAACACAATCACATACTATTATGATCGGATCTAAATCTATAATTCATCTCTCGAGTTCATATAGATTATTACGGTAATTGTTAGCTAGACAATTAAGCATTAAGCACAAACCATAATAGACAATCCAAGAATAATCACAATAATTAATAAATAAGCATACTAAAATAAGTTACGCAACAAGATCCAGTGTAATCTTAAATAAGAATTTAGTTCATGATTATTGAATTAAAACCAAGAATTCACAATTGAATAAACATTAAAAGACAAAGATAGAAGTAGAGAAGAATATAGAATCCGTTGTCTGCAGATTTTATGCTCCTTTCGTTCTCCTGCTTTGAATCTTCAATGATCTCCAAGTTGCTTCAATCTCCAAATCTAATAAAAACTTGGGTTTTGTCCTAATCTAATAAAAATATAATCTAATGGAATTATCTCCCTCAATCCTTGTGATTCTCCTCCTTTTATATGCCTCTTCACGTGTCTTTTAGCCCTCCTTAAAGTCCTTGAAACAAAACAGCTCAAACCAATCCTCCTTGAACTCAACGTCTGAAAAATCTTTTTCTTCCCGACAAGCCTGCCCTGACGAGCTTTTTGTACTAGGAAAGTGCAGCCCCGGCAGGCTTTCCTGACTAGAAATTACAAAAATGTCACTAAGCTCCATTTTTCATATTTTGGCCTTCCGAAGCCGATTCTTACAACACAAACACAAAAACAGGTAACAAAACACTAAAAATAGTTAAAGTAAGTAAATAATTAAGCTCAAAAGATGTCCAAATCATAGGTATAAAATCCACTCATCACTAGTCAAACAGAAACTCAAGAGACTGAAGCCTGAATGGAGCCTTAAAGTTAAAGAAGAAATTATCAAGCAATTTAAAGCAATCATTATTATGGTATCAACTTACCCTGAATGGTTTTCCAATGTGGTTCCTGTGCCTAAACCAGGAGGGAAGGTACAAGTATTTGTGGATTACAGGGACCTGAACAAAGCTAGTCTCAAAGATGACTTCCTAGTACCTTTCATCCACATATTGATAGACAACACAGCATAGTTCGACATGTATTCTGTGACGCCCCCAAATTCAGGTACTTGGAACCCG
This sequence comes from Panax notoginseng, assembly GCA_016801055.1. Lineage (NCBI taxonomy): Eukaryota > Viridiplantae > Streptophyta > Magnoliopsida > Apiales > Araliaceae > Panax > Panax notoginseng. Next base: position 173,337,276 of record CM029013.1, read on the forward strand.
AACCTAGTGCTTCACGATACCATTTCTTTGAGCGGAATAATAATAATAATATAAATATCAAACTTAATTTACATAATCAGAGTTGCCTAATCCCCAGGTTCACAACCTTTAATACATTACATTACATGATAATTAATAAATATCATTGTCTTAATAGAGTCTAACTATTACATAAGATACCACAACTTATTCAGTTTGCTTTTCTTTTCCTTTGTTCTTGCCTGAACCTTCAGGTTGATCACGCTTAGCTGAAAACATTTAAATTTAAAGCAAGAATGAATATTTGATTGCCCAACAAGTAATAGCAACAATAAATATTAGTTGAAAGGATTAAATATTTTCTTTGAACGACACTTCTATAACGAATCAACAGTTGTGAAGTAAGCTGAACCAATTTTAAACAACATATCAATTCTATATCAAAATTTTGAAACTATGTAATGATTAGTGAGAAGTCGACAGACTATGAACTTTATTTTCGATTTTTGATATTCAATTGAATAACAATAATTAATTATACGCAATAACAAAGTGGAATATTTTTCAGAGTTTATGCTGAGTGATCCCTAAGGATCTTGAACTTCTCTTCTCGAGTAACTATCAAATATTTACTTTGATATGCCCAGGTGTATCAGATAACCATAAAGATTAAGTCATACCCCTCTGCAAGTATAATAAGTGATCAGCTTCATTATACCCTATATTATGCATGATACTTATACGCGCGCAACGGCCGAATTTACGACCACAAAGTTCCCTTTTTATATAAAAAGGTTATTCTTCTCAGTCTTATAAACATAACTTAAATCACAACACCGAAATTCTATGATTTCAATATCTAATAGCTTTCTTGATCTAGCCAAAATAATTGGCATCGACCTGTCAATAATAATTGAGTTCTCTTCTCAAACCTATCAAGTTCTAACAAATATTCGTCTAGCCAGAATAATTAGCTAAGTCATATCTCAACGCTATTTTTAAATCTATGTCTAGCCGAATGAAAGAGCTTAGACAACTTTTAATCAATGTATACATACTGAAATTTAATAAGTATATATCAACAGGTACAACAATTATCCAAGTGAGGACACTTGTATAACAATATTTAGAAATTAACGAACAGAACGTATATCTGAATTATATAATATTATTGTAATGATAAATAATGATCAAATAGAATTTAAGAACTGGCATGTCTACAAAAGTATAGATACATGAACAATAACAATAACAATATAGTTCTGAAACTGGCTTACACATGTACATTGCATAAAGTAAATGCAAAGGTTAGATACTTGCACAATGAAGAAAGTAGTTTAGATATTCGCTTATGCATGTCCATTGCATGAAGTAAATGCAAAGATAGAGTATACTTTTCTGGTCTGCTGCTTACAGTTACGCAACTTAGTTTTATCTTTAATACAATGACCTATCATTATTAAGATCATTCTTTCGATTAGAATAATATATCATAACACATAGTACTTATATTTGCAGTCAACATATAGCCTAATCACATTGTCATATATTTATAACAGTCATTGGATCATAAATAAACACCTATAAAGTCAAACTATCTAAGTCCATATCAATTTCTGAAATATTTCGGTGTATCGACAGCTTTATCGGGTAATTATCGAGTTTATGTTAATTAAACTCTATTTTGTAGTTCATTATTATTCTAGATATTTTAAATATTAGTCATATTATTTTTCAGTGGCTTATAATAATTTTTAAATAATTATTATAATTTATCATAATTTTTTAAATGCTTGAATCATTTTTAAATGATTTAAATACTAAATAATTCTATTATTATTAATATTTAAATAATATGAAAATCTTAATGAAACTATTGCCAAAATATTAAAGTTATTTATAATAACTCAAAATATTTTTAAAACATTAATATTACCCTTAAATGATTTTTAAAACATTTAAAATCATTTTTATATTATTACTATTAATATTTAAATATTAAAGTATTATTTATCAAAATATTAAAAGTCATTTATTATAACTTAAAAATATTTTTAAACCATTTATATCCTTTTTAAATGATTTTTAAATCAATAAAACAATTTTTAAACTATTTATTTAATATAATTATTAAAAAAATTTAATAACGTTAATACTAAAATATTAATAAAATTTACCTTTAAATATTAAAAGTTATATTTTATAACTTAAAATATTTTTAAACTATTTATTTTTATTTAAAATGACTTTTATAATATTAAAATTATTTTTAATCAATCTTATTTAATATAATTATTAAATAAATCTAATATCATTAATATTAAATAATTAATAAAATTTGCCTTAAAATATTAAAATTTATGTTTTATAACTTAAAATATTTTTAAATAATTTATTATCATTTAAAATAATTTTTAATATAATAAAATAATTTTTAATCAATTTAGTTAATACATTTATTAAATAAATTAAATACCAATAATATCCAAATAAATATTAATATTTATGAAAAATATGTCAAATTATTAAAAGTTAATTTTTATAACTTAAAATAATTTTAAAAACTACTTTTGTAATTTTTAGAAATTAATTTCTATTTTTAATTGATTTTTGGAAATTAAAATGAATATGTTTGTCGCTAAAGCCTTTATCGGCAGAAAGTGTCGCCTATTGTGTTCTTGAGGCTCAAGAACATTCAAAAGTCAGTTTCGAGGGGCTATGTTTGACCAAACATAATTCACTGACTAATTTGTTTCTGGACCTGATAATATTTAGATCTTATAGCTCTAATGTAACACAACATGATCCAACCACAATCCTGGTCAAACTGTTAGGTTTATAATATTCATTAACGCAATCAAATTGCATAAAATAAGAGAAAACGTGAAAATCGGAGTTTTAAAATTTTACAAACCATATACTCGGATCATCCTTTATGCACAATTAATAATTATACAAAAAGATTAAGAATAAGAATCATACTTTTGAAGATTCAAGCTTCCTCAGGTACAAGTTCACCTTTAATCCTTTTCGCGTTCAACTTGAATCCGCTGGGTTTGGTTCCTTCCTTTGATCAATGTTAGCCACCCAAGTGTTTGTAAGACCCCAAATTTTATGAAATAAAAGTATTCAATGTTTCTATTTAGTAAATTGTTAAATTGATAAAAAGTTAAAGTTAAGGGTGATATATGAATATTTTTCAAAATAAGCAAGTGGTTATAAAATATTCATTTTGTCGGGAAATATTCGTTTGGTCGTGGAATATTCTTTCTGTCGAGAATTATTCGTATGACGGCGCAGCTATTTGTGGGCCCCATAACGGAAAGCGATTGGATGAAAAAAAATGGCAAAAATTGAGTTTTTATAAATAACGGCGTAGTTGTTACCGTTAATACTGTTGGAATACCCGATGGTTAAAATACAGTAGCACATGGTATTGCACCAATTATTGATTCTTCCGTAAGAATGCACTACTCAATAATTGTTACAGTAGTTATTGTTCAATATTTTATTTTATTGATTCAATAATTACTGCGTTGATATTTTATATTATTGTTGTTTCAATAATTGTTACTGCACAGTATTTTTTTTATCAGATCAATAATTCATATTATTTGAATAATATTATTAGATAACATTATTGGCAATGTCTAGAAAGTTCTGTCTAAGGAGAGGTTTGGTCATCTAATTGCGTGCCAGTAAGGAGAAATCCATCTTGAAAAGCCCCATCTTTCCTACGAACGGCCTGGTTGTCATAATTGTGACTCCGTAATATTATTTATGAATAATTAATTATTGATTCATATGATAAGGAAATATTTATTTTATGTGGATATAAATAAGGGATATATTTTTGTGGTGAAAATGAAGGAGTTAATGTTGAGGTTTTTATCAGTATTTTTATCGGAATGGAGGTATTAAAAATTAATTAGGATTTTTGAGATATTTTGCGGGGGTTATAATTTTTAATCCGACCGTTGGATCGTGGTAATTTTTTGATATGTTATACATATATAAGTTGAGTATATGTCCACAAATTTTGAACCGTTAAAATTGAACGTATGATTTGTTATGAATTTTACAAGATGACTGGTTCAGAAATTGTTGAATTTTTAAGTTAATCATTTTGATGGAAAATTCTAGAATCGGTGGGCCCCACTCTTGGTTAGTGAAGAAATATGCTAAGATTTTTTTTCAAATGTGGTGGGTGGGAATAGTAGCAGGTAAAGCCATCAGGTTGCAGGTTAAGTATGCTTCGGCGTGCTAACATTTTCCTATAAATAGAGGGCTAAGTTAGAATTGAAAATCACACTAGAAACATAAGTTTTCTCTCTTTCTCTCTCTATAATATGAAGTATATTTTGTGAGTATTTAGATACTTTGAGAGTTGCTATTCAGTGCAAGTTTCCTTCGGCTTTGCATTCCAGTCAGAAATACTGCACTTTTGGGGTAAGGGATAGTAAGGGATTTTAAGGGTTATTATGTTTTTCAGTTCGTAATTCTTCTGACCTTCAGAAAATTTTGAAAAAATTTGAAGTGATATTTTGATGAGTTTTATTGATTGTGTCCAAAAATGGTGATTTTTGCATGTATATATTAAGAGATATGAATTTTACCGGAAAAGACTATTTTAAAAGTAACCGCTTATAATTCTTTGTGGTTAACTCCAAAATTGATGAAATTTTTATTGGAAGTATATCTATATAATATCAGTGTACTCTGTGAATTTTTGGAATTTTTGGATAAAAGTACAATTTATGATAAATGTCTAAATATTCGGCGGTTTTGGCCATATGAAATATAGTAAATGAGTTTTAAAAATTCTGAGAAAAATATATGTTCAATATGGGACTATATTCTGCTAAATTCCAGAAAAAAAATATTTTTGGAACTGATTTGATATTTTTCATAAAAATAGACTAGTTATGAGTAAATGAATTAAATTTGTTATGTGAAGTAAGAAAATTGAAAAATAGGATTTTATGGCTTGAGAATCCTATATGAGGTATATGCATATTGTTTATGAGGGTTTTGGTTATTGGAATAAAATTTTATGAGTTTGGCATTTTAGGATGATTAAATGCATTATTTAGTAAAGTGTAAACAATTAAAAATAAATTATTTATAAGCTTAAGAAATATTATTCTTTCAATATCATTATACCGAAATATTGGTATGTATTTTTTTGTGGAATTTCTACCTTTTTATGACGGGTTTACTATTCATGAGTTACTATTCACGACAAAATTGGTTTCTTTTTCTGACCAAATTATAGTTGATTTATGAATATTACTCTTAAGATTAAATCTATATTTTAATCATATTGTTTTTATTATCATATATAACATTTTTATAACCCTGATGTTGAATTTCTCTTTCACTTGAGTGTAAAGATGGGTAAATTATTGGTATGATCGTGACTGAGGAATATCTTTGGCCTGTAGTGCAAAGATGAATTGTTAACTAGTATGATCATGACCATTGAATTTATAATTGAATATCTTTAGCTTAAGTGTAAAGATGAATTGATTAACATGGTTATAATTATTGCTTATATAAATTTTGAAATGATTATATATTTCTTTGAGATATGAATATATTTGGCCTATAATGCAAATATAAACTGTTGAGGAATATCTTTGGCCCATAGTGCAAAGATAAATTATTGATGAATATCTTTGGCCCGTAGTGCAAAGATGACCTATTGTTGAATATCTTTGGCATATAGCGCAAAGATGGTCTGTTGATGAATATCTTTGGCCCGTAGTGCAAAGATGAATTTATTAATATGATTATGAACATGAACTGTGATTTGGTATAACCATAATCTTTGATGTTTCAGGTGATAAAAATCATCTTTGTCCTAAATGAGAAAAGGAATTTAGAACTATAATTATGATTATGAGTTATATACGTGATTGTGGACAGGAATTATTGATTGATGTTACAGGGATAAAACATTGTTGGTGGACTTTTAACATGGAGAAGAAAATAGACTTTATAGTCTATTTGACTCATCTAATAGATTACTCGTTCCGCTGCAACTATGGTTGAAAAGTTTTATCATCTACTATATGTTCTAAATCTCTGATTTATTACTGATGAATGCTATTGATAATTTAATTATCTTTAGTCATGATATTCTTAACTGGGCTAGTTGTGCTCACCCTTCTGTTCACAATTCCTTTCAGGTAATAAGAGTGTAGCTGGGTCGAGCAGGGGTAACAGGAGAATAGAACGGTGGTCATCATTTGGGAGTTATATTTGGTGAATCATCTTGGTTGAAGCGAACCCAACGTTGAAAGGGTGTTTTGCAACTATCATACAAGATGTCTAATGACAGACAACCTCGTGTCATCATAAAACATGATTGTGCTCATCCACTTGCTGAGTATATATACGAGCATTACCTTTATAATCTTGGTGTTTGTTTGAAGTATAATTCTCAATTAGAGACAGTGGAGATAATGATATGTCAAAAGAAGACTCACAATTGGGAAGAATATGATAGTAATCTTCTCGTTTTTCTTTGGGATCTATTGGGTCAACCAAGGATAATTCTTTGGCCATATGATATCTATCATAAGCTAGACGCATGGCCTCCCATGTACGAAGGTTTCCTTGAGCACTTCCCAAAGATGCTAATTTCTAAAATAATTTTTGACTATACCTTTATGTAAGGTGTCATTGTGAGGTGATGTCCACGGTTGGAACACGAGTCACATTTGCTACATATTTGTATCCAAATTCACAGCATATGTGTTGTTGTATTTTACACGATAATTGTTGTAATAAAGTTGTAGTTGTTTTCTGTACCATGTATTTGGCGACTCAGAATAGGTTGGATGGAATGGACCTATTTTGGGGTTGTCACATTTGGTATCAGAGCCATAAGTAAAGAGCCCCGAGCCTCTATCCGGTGACATCCTATTGATGGGGAATACACCGAAGCCAGACTCTCCGTAGGGGACGCCGTTCTGCGGTGGTAAGCTGATAGGTACCTTTGTGAGGTGCTGACACATGATGGTGTCCAATGTTACATTTTGGTATCAGAGCTTAGGGATATGGTCTCTGGCGGAGATCGGGAAATATAACTAGGAGGGTGGAGATGAGTAAATCATTCGCTAGTGTGTCCTACCTAAGCTTAATTGTTGGTCAGTCATAATATCGGGATATTATGTGATATGTTAATTTGTTCAATTAACCCTTGTTTTGAAGCTGTATTCTAGAATGATATCTGAAATACAAGAGATGAGCAATGGAGAAATCATGATGACAGGGAAGATGGAATCTGAAATGAAAGCAAGGTATTCTCAACTCTTTGAATTATCAGGTACGTAAATTTTGAGGACGAAATTTCATAAGGAGGGGAGATTGTAAGACCCCAAATTTTATGAAATAAAAGTATTCAATGTTTCTATACAGTAAATGGTTAAATTAATAAAAAGTTAAAGTTAAGGGTGATATATGAATATTTTTCAAAAGAAGCAAATGGTTATAAAATATTCATTTTGTCGGGAAATATTCATTTGGTCGTGGAATATTCTTTCTGTCGGGAAATATTCGTACGACGGCGCAGCTATTTGTGGGCCCCATAACGGAAAGCGGTTGGATGAAGAAAATGACAAAATTGAGTTTTTATAAATAACGGCGTAGTTGTTACCGTTAATACTGTTGGAATACCCGGTGGTTAAAATACAGTAGCACATGGTATTGCACCAATTATTGATTCTTACGTAAGAAGGCACTACTTAATAATTGTTACAGTAGTTATTTTTCAATATTTTATTTTATTGATTCAATAATTGCTGCGTTGATATTTTATATTATTGTTGTTTCAATAATTGTTGTTGCACAGTATTTTCCTTTATTAGATCAATAATTCATATTATTTGAATAATATTATTAGATAACATTATTGGCAATGTCTAGAAAGTTCTGTCTAAGGAGAGGTTTGGTCATCTAATTGCGCACCAGTAAGGAGAAATCCTTATTGGAAAGCCCACTCTTTCTTAGGAACGGCTTGGTTGTCATAATTGTGACTCCGTAATTTTATTTGTCAATAATTAATTATTGATTCATATGATAAGGAAATATTTATTTTTGTGGTTAAAAATAAAGGAGTTAATGTTGAGGTTTTTATCAGTATTTTTGTCGGAATGCAGGTATTAAAAATCAATTAGGGTTTTTGAGATATTTTGCAGGGGTTATAATTTTTAATCCGACCGTTGGATCGTGGTAATTTTTGGATGTGTTATACATATATAAGTTGAGTATATGTCCACAAATTTTGAACCGTTAAAATTGAACGTATGATTTGTTATGAATTTTACGAGATGACTGGTTCAGAAATTGTTGAATTTTCGGAGTTAATCATTTTGGTGGAAAATTCTAGAATTGGTGGGCCCCACTCTTGGTTGTTGAAAAAATATGCTAAGATTTTTATTCAAACGTGTTGGGTGGAAATAGTAGCAGGTAAAGCCATCAGGTTGCAGGTTAAGTCTGCTTCGGCGTGCTAACATTTTTTCTATTAATAGAGGGCTAAGTTAAAATTGAAAATCATACCAGAAACATAAGTTTTCTCTCTTTCTCTCTCTATATTATGAAGCATATTTTGTGAGTATTTAGATACTTTGAGAGTTGCTATTCAGTGCAAGTTTCCTTCGGCTTTGCATTCCAGTCAGAAATACTGCACTTTTGAGGTAAGAGATAGTAAGGGATTTTAAGGGTTATTATGTTTATCAGTTCGTAATTCTTTTGACCTTCAGAAAATTTTGAAAAAATTTAAAGTGATATTTTGATGAGTTTTATTGATTGTGTCCAAAAATAGTGATTTTTGGATGTATATATTAAGAGTTATGAATTTTACGGGAAAAGACTATTTTAAAAGTAACTGCTTATAATTCTTTGTGGTTAACTCCAAAATTGATGAAATTTTTATTGGAAGTATATCTATATAATATCAGTGTACTCTGTGAATTTCAGAATTTTTGGAGAAAAGTACAATTTATGATAAATGTCTAAATATTCGGCGGTTTTGGCCATATGAAATATAGTAAATGAGTTTTAAAAATTCTGAGAAAAATATATGTTCAATATGGGACTATATTCTGCTAAATTCCAGAAAATAAATATTTTTATAACTGATTTGGTATTTTTCATAAAAATAGACTAGTTATGAGTAAATGAATTAAATATGTTATTTGAAGTAAGAAAATTGAAAAATAGGATTTTATGGCTTGAGAATCTTATATGAGGTATATGCTGATTGTTTATGAGGGTTTTGGTTATTGATAATGAAATTTTATGAGTTTGGCATTTTAGGATGATTAAATACATTATTTAGTAAAGTGTAAACAATTAAAAATAAATTATTTATAAGCTTAAGAAATATAATTCTTTCAATATCATTATACCGAAATATTAGTATATATTTTTTTGTGGAATTTCTACTTTTTTGTGACGGGTTTACTATTCATGAGTTACTATTCACGAAAAAATTAGTTTTTTTTTTCTGACCAAATTATAGTTGATTTATGAATGTTACTCTTAAGATTAAATCTATATTTTGATCATATTATTTTTATTATCATATATAACATTTTTATAACTCTGATATTAAATTTTTCTTTCACTTGAGTGTAAAGATGGGTAAATTATTGGTATGATCTTGACTGAGGAATATCTTTGGCCTGTAGTGCAAAGATGAATTATTAACTGGTATGATCATGACCATTGAATTTATAATTGAATATCTTTAGCTTAAGTGTAAAGATGAATTGATTAACATGGTTATAATTATTGCTTATATAAATCTTGAAATGATTATATATTTCTTTGAGATATAAATGTATTTGGCCTGTAGTGCAAATATTAACTGTTGAGAAATATCTTTGGCCCTTAGTGCAAAGATGAATTATTGATGAATATCTTTGGCCCGTAGTGCAAAGATGACCTATTGTTGAATATCTTTGGCATGTAGCGCAAAGATGGTCTGTTGATGAATATCTTTGGCCCGTAGTGCAAAGATGAATTTATTAATATGATTATGAACATGAACTGTGATTTGGTATAACCATAATCTTTGATGTTTCAGGTGATAAAAATCATCTTTGTCCTAAATGAGAAAAGGAATTTAGAACTACAATTATGATTATGAGTTATACACGTAATTGTGGACAGGAATTATTGATTGATGTTACAGGGATAAAACATTGTTGGTGGACTTTTAACATGGAGAAGAAAATAGACTTTATAGTCTATTTGACTCATCTAATAGATTACTCGTTCCGCTGCAACTATGGTTGAAAAGTTTTATCATCTACTATATGTTCTAAATCTCTGATTTATTACTGATGAATGCTATTGATAATTTAATTATCTTTAGTCATGATATTCTTAACTGGGCTAGTTGTGCTCACCCTTCTGTTCACAATTCCTTTCAGGTAATAAGAGTGTAGCTGGGTCGAGCGGGGGTAACAGGGGAATAGAACGGTGGTCATCATTTAGGAGTTATATTTGGTGAATCATCTTGGTTGAAGCGAACCCAACGTTGAAAGGGTGTTTTGCAACTATCATACAAGATGTCTAATGACAGACAACCTCGTGTCATCATAAGACAGGATTGTGCTCATCCACTTGCTGAGTATATATACGAGCATTACCTTTATAATCTTGGTGTTTGTTTGAAGTATAATTCTCAATTAGAGACAGTAGAGATAATGATATGTCAAAAGAAGACTCACAATTGGGAAGAATATGATAGTAATCTTCTCGTTTTTCTTTGGGATCTATTGGGTCAACCAAGGATAATTCTTTGGCCATATGATATCTATCATAAGCTAGACGCATGGCCTCCCATGTACGAAGGTTTCCTTGAGCACTTCCCAAAGATGCTAATTTCTAAAACAATTTTTGACTATACCTTTATGTAAGGTGTCATTGTGAGGTGATGTCCACGGTTGGAACACGAGTCACATTTGCTACATATTTGTATCCAAATTCACAGCATATGTGTTGTTGTATTTTACACAATAATTGTTGTAATAAAGTTGTAGTTGTTTTCTGTACCATGTATTTGGCGACTCAGAATAGGTTGGATGGAATGGACCTATTTTGGGGTTGTCACATTTGGTATCAGAGCCATAAGTAAAGAGCCCCGAGCCTCTATCCGGTGACATCCTATTGATGGGGAATACACCGAAGCCAGACTCTCCGTAGGGGACGCCGTTCTGCGGTGGTAAGCTGATAGGTACCTTTGTGAGGTGCTGACACATGATGGTGTCCAATGTTACATTTTGGTATCAGAGCTTAGGGATATGGTCTCTGGCGGAGATCGGGAAATATAACTAGGAGGGTGGAGATGAGTAAATCATTCGCTAGTGTGTCCTACCTAAGCTTAATTGTTGGTCAGTCATAATATCGGGATATTATGTGATATGTTAATTTGTTCAATTAACCCTTGTTTTGAAGCTGTATTCTAGAATGATATCTGAAATACAAGAGATGAGCAATGGAGAAATCATGATGACAGGGAATATGGAATCTGAAATGAAAGCAAGGTATTCTCAACTCTTTGAATTACCAGGTACGTAAATTTTGAGGACGAAATTTCATAAGGAGGGAAGATTGTAAGACCCCAAATTTTATGAAATAAAAGTATTCAATGTTTCTATACAGTAAATGGTTAAATTAATAAAAAGTTAAAGTTAAGGGTGATATATGAATATTTTTCAAAAGAAGCAAATGGTTATAAAATATTCATTTTGTCGGGAAATATTCATTTGGTCGTGGAATATTCTTTCTGTCGGGAAATATTCGTACGACGGCGCAGCTATTTGTGGGCCCCATAACGGAAAGCGGTTGGATGAAGAAAATGACAAAATTGAGTTTTTATAAATAACGGCGTAGTTGTTACCGTTAATACTGTTGGAATACCCGGTGGTTAAAATACAGTAGCACATGGTATTGCACCAATTATTGATTCTTACGTAAGAAGGCACTACTTAATAATTGTTACAGTAGTTATTTTTCAATATTTTATTTTATTGATTCAATAATTGCTGCGTTGATATTTTATATTATTGTTGTTTCAATAATTGTTGTTGCACAGTATTTTCCTTTATCAGATCAATAATTCATATTATTTGAATAATATTATTAGATAACATTATTGGCAATGTCTAGAAAGTTCTGTCTAAGGAGAGGTTTGGTCATCTAATTGCGCACCAGTAAGGAGAAATCCTTATTGGAAAGCCCACTCTTTCTTAGGAACGGCTTGGTTGTCATAATTGTGACTCCGTAATTTTATTTGTGAATAATTAATTATTGATTCATATGATAAGGAAATATTTATTTTTGTGGTTAAAAATAAAGGAGTTAATGTTGAGGTTTTTATCAGTATTTTTGTCGGAATGCAGGTATTAAAAATCAATTAGGGTTTTTGAGATATTTTGCAGGGGTTATAATTTTTAATCCGACCGTTGGATCGTGGTAATTTTTGGATGTGTTATACATATATAAGTTGAGTATATGTCCACAAATTTTGAACCGTTAAAATTGAACGTATGATTTGTTATGAATTTTACGAGATGACTGGTTCAGAAATTGTTGAATTTTCGGAGTTAATCATTTTGGTGGAAAATTCTAGAATTGGTGGGCCCCACTCTTGGTTGTTGAAAAAATATGCTGAGATTTTTATTCAAACGTGTTGGGTGGAAATAGTAGCAGGTAAAGCCATCAGGTTGCAGGTTAAGTCTGCTTCGGCGTGCTAACATTTTTTCTATTAATAGAGGGCTAAGTTAAAATTGAAAATCATACCAGAAACATAAGTTTTCTCTCTTTCTCTCTCTATATTATGAAGCATATTTTGTGAGTATTTAGATAATTTGAGAGTTGCTATTCAGTGCAAGTTTCCTTCGGCTTTGCATTCCAGTCAGAAATACTGCACTTTTGAGGTAAGAGATAGTAAGGGATTTTAAGGGTTATTATGTTTATCAGTTCGTAATTCTTTTGACCTTCAGAAAATTCTGAAAAAATTTAAAGTGATATTTTGATGAGTTTTATTGATTGTGTCCAAAAATAGTGATTTTTGGATGTATATATTAAGAGTTATGAATTTTACGGGAAAAGACTATTTTAAAAGTAACCGCTTATAATTCTTTGTGGTTAACTCCAAAATTGATGAAATTTTTATTGGAAGTATATCTATATAATATCAGTGTACTCTGTGAATTTCAGAATTTTTGGATAAAAGTACAATTTATGATAAATGTCTAAATATTCGGCGGTTTTGGCCATATGAAATATAGTAAATGAGTTTTTAAAAATTCTGAGAAAAATATATGTTCAATATGGGACTATATTCTGCTAAATTCTAGAAAATAAATATTTTTAGAACTGATTTGGTATTTTTCATAAAAATGGACTAGTTATGAGTAAATGAATTAAATATGTTATGTGAAGTAAGAAAATTGAAAAATAGGATTTTATGGCTTGAGAATCTTATATGAGATATATGCTGATTGTTTATAAGGGTTTTGGTTATTGATAATGAAATTTTATGAGTTTGGCATTTTAGGATGATTAAATGCATTATTTAGTAAAGTGTAAACAATTAAAAATAAATTATTTATAAGCTTAAGAAATATAATTCTTTCAATATCATTATACCGAAATATTAGTATATATTTTTTTGTGGAATTTCTACTTTTTTGTGACGGGTTTACTATTCATGAGTTACTATTCACGAAAAAATTAGTTTTTTTTTCTGACCAAATTATAGTTGATTTATGAATATTACTCTTAAGATTAAATCTATATTTTGATCATATTATTTTTATTATCATATATAACATTTTTATAACCCTGATGTTAAATTTTTCTTTCACTTGAGTGTAAAGATGGGTAAATTATTGGTATGATCTTGACTGAGGAATATCTTTGGCCTGTAGTGCAAAGATGAATTGTTAACTGGTATGATCATGACCATTGAATTTATAATTGAATATCTTTAGCTTAAGCGTAAAGATGAATTGATTAACATGGTTATAATTATTGCTTATATAAATCTTGAAATGATTATATATTTCTTTGAGATATAAATGTATTTGGCCTATAGTGCAAATATGAACTGTTGAGAAATATATTTGGCCCTTAGTGCAAAGATGAATTATTGATGAATATCTTTGGCCCGTAGTGCAAAGATGACATGTTGTTGAATATCTTTGGCATGTAGCGCAAAGATGGTCTGTTGATGAATATCTTTGGCCCGTAGTGCAAAGATGAATTTATTAATATGATTATGAACATGAACTGTGATTTGGTATAACCATAATCTTTGATGTTTCAGGTGATAAAAATCATCTTTGTCCTAAATGAGAAAAGGAATTTAGAACTACAATTATAATTATGAGTTATACACGTGATTGTGGACAGGAATTATTGATTGATGTTACAGGGATAAAACATTGTTGGTAGACTTTTAACATGGAGAAGATAATAGACTTTATAGTCTATTTGACTCATCTAATAGATTACTCGTTCCGCTGCAACTATGGTTGAAAAGTTTTATCATCTACTATATGTTCTAAATCTCTGATTTATTACTGATGAAGGCTATTGATAATTTAATTATCTTTAGTCATGATATTCTTAACTGGGCTAGTTGTGCTCACCCTTCTGTTCACAATTCCTTTCAGGTAATAAGAGTGTAGCTGGGTCGAGCGGGGGTAACAGGAAATAGAACGGTGGTCATCATTTAGGAGTTATATTTGGTGAATCATCTTGGTTGAAGCGAACCCAACGTTGAAAGGGTGTTTTGCAACTATCATACAAGATGTCTAATGACAGACAACCTCGTGTCATCATAAGACAGGATTGTGCTCATCCACTTGCTGAGTATATATACGAGCATTACCTATATAATCTTGGTGTTTGTTTGAAGTATAATTCTCAATTAGAGACAGTAGAGATAATGATATGTCAAAAGAAGACTCGCAATTGGGAAGAATATGATAGTAATCTTCTCGTTTTTCTTTGGGATCTATTGGGTCAACCAAGGATAATTCTGTGGCCATATGATATCTATCATAAGCTAGACGCATGGCCTCCCATGTACGAAGGTTTCCTTGAGCACTTCCCAAAGATGCTAATTTCTAAAACAATTTTTAACTATACCTTTATGTAAGGTGTCATTGTGAGGTGATGTCCACGGTTGGAACACGAGTCACATTTGCTACATATTTGTATCCAAATTCACAGCATATGTGTTGTTGTATTTTGCACGACAATTGTTGTAATAAAGTTGTAGTTGTTTTCTGTACCATGTATTTGACGACTCAGAATAGGTTGGATGGAATGGACCTATTTTGGGGTTGTCACATTTGGTATCAGAGCCATAAGTAAAGAGCCCCGAGCCTCTATCCGGTGACATCCTATTGATGGGGAATACACCGAAGCCAGACTCTCCGTAGGGGACGCCGTTCTGCGGTGGTAAGCTGATAGGTACCTTTGTGAGGTGCTGACACATGATGGTGTCCAATGTTACATTTTGGTATCAGAGCTTAGGGATATGGTCTCTGGCGGAGATCGGGAAATATAACTAGGAGGGTGGAGATGAGTAAATCATGCGCTAGTGTGTCCTACCTAAGCTTAATTGTTGGTCAGTCATAATATCGGGATATTATGTGATATGTTAATTTGTTCAATTAACCCTTGTTTTGAAGCTGTATTCTAGAATGATATCTGAAATACAAGAGATGAGCAATGGAGAAATCATGATGACAGGGAAGATGGAATCTGAAATTAAAGCAAGGTATTCTCAACTCTTTGAATTACCAGGTACGTAAATTTTGAGGACGAAATTTCATAAGGAGGGGAGATTGTAAGACCCCAAATTTTATGAAATAAAAGTATTCAATGTTTCTATATAGTAAATGGTTAAATTAATATAAAGTTAAAGTTAAGGGTGATATATGAATATTTTTCAAAAGAAGCAAATGGTTATAAAATATTCATTTTGTCGGGAAATATTCATTTGGTCGTGGAATATTCTTTCTGTCGGGAAATATTCGTACGACGGCGCAGCTATTTGTGGGCCCCATAACGGAAAGCGGTTGGATGAAGAAAATGACAAAATTGAGTTTTTATAAATAACGGCGTAGTTGTTACCGTTAATACGGTTAGAATACCCGGTGGTTAAAATACAGTAGCACATGGTATTGCACCAATTATTGATTCTTACGTAAGAAGGCACTACTTAATAATTGTTACAGTAGTTATTTTTCAATATTTTATTTTATTGATTCAATAATTGCTGCGTTGATATTTTATATTATTGTTGTTTCAATAATTATTGTTGCACAGTATTTTCCTTTATCAGATCAATAATTCATATTATTTGAATAATATTATTAGATAACATTATTGGCAATGTCTAGAAAGTTCTGTCTAAGGAGAGGTTTGGTCATCTAATTGCGCACCAGTAAGGAGAAATCCTTATTGGAAAGCCCACTCTTTCCTAGGAACGGCTTGGTTGTCATAACTGTGACTCCGTAATTTTATTTGTGAATAATTAATTATTGATTCATATGATAAGGAAATATTTATTTTTGTGGTTAAAAATAAAGGAGTTAATGTTGAGGTTTTTATCAATATTTTTGTCGGAATGCATGTATTAAAAATCAATTAGGGTTTTTGAGATATTTTGCAGGGGTTATAATTTTTAATCCGACCGTTGGATCGTGGTAATTTTTGGATGTGTTATACATATATAAGTTGAGTATATGTCCACAAATTTTGAACCGTTAAAATTGAACGTATGATTTGTTATGAATTTTACGAGATGACTGGTTCAGAAATTGTTGAATTTTCGGAGTTAATCATTTTGGTGGAAAATTCTAGAATTGGTGGGCCCCACTCTTGGTTGTTGAAAAAATATGCTGAGATTTTTATTCAAACGTGTTGGGTGGAAATAGTAGCAGGTAAAGCCATCAGGTTGCAGGTTAAGTCTGCTTCGGCGTGCTAACATTTTTTCTATTAATAGAGGGCTAAGTTAAAATTGAAAATCATACCAGAAACATAAGTTTTCTCTCTTTCTCTCTCTATATTATGAAGCATATTTTGTGAGTATTTAATTAGATACTTTGAGAGTTGCTATTCAGTGCAAGTTTCCTTCGGCTTTGCATTCCAGTCAGAAATACTGCACTTTTGAGGTAAGGGATAGTAAGGGATTTTAA
Organism: Panax notoginseng; assembly: GCA_016801055.1. Taxonomy (NCBI): domain Eukaryota; kingdom Viridiplantae; phylum Streptophyta; class Magnoliopsida; order Apiales; family Araliaceae; genus Panax; species Panax notoginseng. The sequence goes on from CM029013.1 coordinate 173,354,492, forward strand.
GGGTTATTATGTTTATCAGTTCGTAATTCTTTTGACCTTCAGAAAATTCTGAAAAAATTTAAAGTGATATTTTGATGAGTTTTATTGATTGTGTCCAAAAATGGTGATTTTTGGATGTATATATTAAGAGTTATGAATTTTACGGGAAAAGACTATTTTAAAAGTAACCGCTTATAATTCTTTGTGGTTAACTCCAAAATTGATGAAATTTTTATTGGAAGTATATCTATATAATATCTGTGTACTCTGTGAATTTCAGAATTTTTGGAGAAAAGTAAAATTTATGATAAATGTCTAAATATTCGGCGGTTTTGGCCATATGAAATATAGTAAATGAGTTTTAAAAATTCTGAGAAAAATATATGTTCAATATGGGACTATATTCTGCTAAATTCCAGAAAATAAATATTTTTAGAACTGATTTGGTATTTTTCATAAAAATAGACTAGTTATGAGTAAATGAATTAAATATGTTATTTGAAGTAAGAAAATTGAAAAATAGGATTTTATGGCTTGAGAATCTTATATGAGGTATATGCTGATTGTTTATGAGGGTTTTGGTTATTGATAATGAAATTTTATGAGTTTGGCATTTTAGGATGATTAAATGCATTATTTAGTAAAGTGTAAACAATTAAAAATAAATTGTTTATAAGCTTAAGAAATATTATTCTTTCAATATCATTATACCGAAATATTAGTATATATTTTATTGTGGAATTTCTAGGTTTTTGTGACGGGTTTACTATTCATGAGTTACTATTCACGAAAAAATTGATTTTTTTTTTCTGACCAAATTATAGTTGATTTATGAATATTACTCTTAAGATTAAATCTATATTTTGATCATATTGTTTTTATTATCATATATAACATTTTTATAACCCTGATGTTAAATTTTTCTTTCACTTGAGTGTAAACATGGGTAAATTATTAGTATGATCTTGACTGAGGAATATCTTTGGCCTGTCGTGCAAAGATGAATTGTTAACTGGTATGATCATGACCATTGAATTTATAATTGAATATCTTTAGCTTAAGTGTAAAGATGAATTGATTAACATGGTTATAATTATTGCTTATATAAATCTTGAAATGATTATATATTTCTTTGAGATATAAATGTATTTGGCCTGTAGTGCAAATATTAACTGTTGAGAAATATCTTTGGCCCTTAGTGCAAAGATGAATTATTGATGAATATCTTTGGCCCGTAGTGCAAAGATGACATGTTGTTGAATATCTTTGGCATGTAGCGCAAAGATGGTTTGTTGATGAATATCTTTGGCCCGTAGTGCAAAGATGAATTTATTAATATGATTATGAACATGAACTGTGATTTGGTATAACCATAATCTTTGATATTTCAGGTGATAAAAATCATCTTTTTCCTGGATGAGAAAAGGAATTTAGAACTACAATTACGATTATGAGTTATACACGTGATTGTGGACAGGAATTGTTGATTGATGTTACAGGGATAAAACATTGTTGGTGGACTTTTAACATGGAGAAGATAATAGACTTTATAGTCAATTTGACTCTTCTAATGGATTGCTCGTTCCGCTGCAACTATGGTTGAAAAGTTTTATCATCTACCGTATGTTCTAAATCTCTGATTTATTACTGATGAAGGCTATTGATAATTTAATTATCTTTAGTAATGATATTCTTTACTGGGCTAGTTGTGCTCACCCTTTTGTTCACAATTCCTTTCAGGTAATAAGAGTGCAGCTGGGTCGAGCTGGGGGTAACAGGGGAATAGAACGGTGGTCATCATTTAGGAGTTATATTTGGTGAATCATCTAGGGTGAAGCGAACCCAACGTTGAAAGGGTATTTTGCAACTATCATACAAGATGGCTAATGACATACAACCTCGTGTCATCATAAAACATGATTGTGCTCATCCACTTGCTGAGTATATATACGAGCACTACCTATATACTCTTGGTGTTTGTTTGAAGTATAATTCTCAATTAGAGACAGTAGAGATAATGATATGTCAAAAGAAGACTCACCATTGGGAAGAATATGATAGTAATCTTCTTATTTTTCTTTGGGGTCTATTGGGTCAACCAAGGATAATTCTGTGGCCATATGATATCTATCATAACCTAGACGCATAGCCTCCCATGTACGAAAGTTTCCTTGAGCACTTCCCAAAGATGCTAATTTCTAAAACAGTTTTTGACTATACCTTTATATAAGGTGTCATTGTGAGGTGATGTCCACGGTTGGAACATGAGTCACATTTGGTATATATTTATATCCAAACTCACAGCATATGTGTTGTTGTATTTTGCACGACAATTATTGTAATAAAGTTGTAGTTATTTTCTGTACCATGTATTTGGCGACTCAGAATAGGTTGGATGGAATGGACTATTTTGGGGTTGTCACATTTGGTATCAGAGCCATAAGTAAAGAGCCCCGAGCCTCTATCTGGTGACATCCTGTTGATGGGGAATGCACCGAAGCCAGACTCTCCGTAGGGGACGCCGTTCTGCGGTGGCAAGCTGATAGGTACCTTTGTGAGGTACTGACACATGATGGTGTCCAATGTTACATTTTGGTATCAGAGCTTAGGGATATGGTCTCTGGCGGAGATCGGAAAATATAACTAGGAGGGTGGAGATGAGTAAATCATTCGCTAGTGTATCCTACCTAAGCTTAATTGTTGGTCAGTCATAATATCGGGATATTATGTGATATGTTAATTTGTTCAATTAACCCTTCTTTTGAAGCTGTATTCTAGAATGATATCTGAAATGCAAGAGATGAGCAATGGAGAAATCCTGATGACAAGGAAGATGGAATCTGAAATGAAAGCAAGGTATTCTCAACTCTTTGAATTACCAAGTACATAAATTTCGAGGACGAAATTTCATAAGGAGGGGAGATTGTAGGACCCCAAATTTTATGAAATAAAAGTATTCAATGTTTCTATTTAGTAAATGGTTAAATTGATAAAAAGTTAAAGTTAAGGGTGATATATGAATATTTTTCAAAATAAGCAAGTGGTTATAAAATATTCATTTTGTCGGGAAATATTCGTTTGGTCGTGGAATATTCTTTCTGTCGGGAAATATTCGTACGACGGCGTAGCTTTTTGTGGGCCCCATAACGGAAAGCGATTGGATGAGAAAACGACAAAATTAAGTTTTTATAAATAACGGCGTAGTTGTTACCGTTAATACTGTTGGAATACCCGGTGGTTAAAATACAGTGGCACATGGTATTGCACCAATTATTGATTCTTACGTAAGAAAGCACTACTCAATAATTGTTACAGTAGTTATTGTTCAATATTTTATTTTATTGATTCAATAATTGCTGCGTTGATATTTTATATTATTGTTGTTTCAATAATTATTGCTGCACAGTATATTCCTTTATCAGATCAATAATTCATATTATTTGAATAATATTATTAGATAACATTATTAGAAATGTCTAGAAAGTTTTGTCTAAGGAGAGGTTTGGTCATCTAATTGTGCGCCAGTAAGGAAAAATCCTTATTAGAAAGCCCCCTCTTTCCTGAGAACGGCCTGGTTGTCATAATTGTGACTCCGTAATATTATTTGTGAATAATTAATTATTGATTCATATGATAAGGAAATATTTATTTTATGTAGATATAAATAAGGGATATATTTTTGTGGTTAAAAATGAAGGAGTTAATGTTGAGGTTTTTATCAGTATTTTTGTCGGAATGGAGGTATTAAAAATCAATTAGGGTTTTTGAGATATTTTACGGGGGTTATAATTTTTAATCCGACCGTTGGATCGTGGTAATTTTTGGATATGTTATATATATATATATAAGTTGAGTATATGTCCACAAATTTTGAACCGTTAAAATTGAACGTATGATTTGTTATGAATTTTACGAGATGACTGGTTCAGAAATTGTTGAATTTTCGAGTTAATCATTTTGGTGAAAAATTCTAGAATTGGTGGGTGGGCCCCACTCTTGGTTGGTGAAGAAATGTGCTGAGATTTTTATTCAAATGTGGTGGGTGGGAATAGTAGCAGGTAAAGCCATCAGGTTGCAGGTTAAGTCTGCTTCGGCGTGCTAACATTTTCCTATAAATAGAGGGCTAAGTTAGAATTGAAAATCACACCAGAAACATAAGTTTTCTCTCTTTCTCTCTCTATATTATGAAGCATACTTTGTGAGTATTTAGATACTTTAAGAGTTGCTATTCAGTGCAAGTTTCCTTCGGCTTTGCATTCCAGTCAGAAATACTGCACTTTTGAGGTAAGGGATAGTAAGGGATTTTAAGGGTTATTATGTTTTTTCAGTTCGTAATTCTTCTGACCTTAAAAAATTCTGGAAAAATTTGAAGTGATATTTTGATGAGTTTTATTGATTGTGTCCAAAAATGGTGATTTTTGGATGTATATATTAGAGTTATGAATTTTACGGGAAAAGACTATTTTAAAAGTAACCGCTTATAATTCTTTGTGGTTAACTCCAAAATTGATGAAATTTTTATTGGAAGTATATCTATATAATATCAGTGTACTTTGTGAATTTTAGAATTTTTAGATAAAAGTACAATTTTGATAAATGTCTAAATATTCGCGGTTTTGGCCATATGAAATATAGTAAATGAGTTTTAAAAATTCTGAGAAAAATATATGTTCAATATGGGACTATATTCTGCTAAATCCCAGAAAAGAAATATTTTTAGAACTGATTTGGTATTTTTCATAAAAATGGACTAGTTATGAGTAAATGAATTAAATATGTTATGTGAAGAAAAAAATTAGAAAATAGGATTTTATGGCTTGAGAATCCTATATGGGGTATATGCAGATTGTTTATGAGGGTTTTGATTATTGGTAATGAAATTTTATGAGTTTGGCATTTTGGGATGATTAAATGCATTATTTAGTAAAGTGTAAACAATTAAAAATAAATTGTTTATAAGCTTAAGAAATATTATTCTTTCAATATCATTATACCGAAATATTGGTATATATTTTATTATGGAATTTCTACCTTTTTGTGACGGGTTTACTATTCATGAGTTACTATTTATGAGTTACTATTTACGAGTTACTATTCACGACAAAATTGGTTTCTTTTTCTGACCAAATTATAGTTGATTTATGAATATTACTATTAAGATTAAATCTATATTTTGATCATATTATTTTTATTATCATATATAACATTTTATAACCTTGATGTTGAATTTCTCTTTCACTTGAGTGTAAATATGGGTAAATTATTGGTATGATCGTGACTGAGGAATATCTTTGACCTGTAGTGCAATAATGAATTGTTAACTGGTATGATCATGACCATTGAATTTATAATTGAATATCTTTAGCTTAAATGTAAAGATGAATTGATTAACATGGTTATAATTATTGCTTATATAAATTTTGAAATGATTATATATTTCTTTGAGATATGAATATATTTGGCCTGTAGTGCAAATATGAACTGTTGAGGAATATCTTTGGCCCATAGTGCAAAGATGAATTATTGATGAATATCTTTGGCCCGTAGTACAAAGATGACCTGTTGTTGAATATATTTGGCATGTAGCGCAAAGATGGTCTGTTGATGAATATCTTTGGCCCGTAGTGCAAAGATGAGTTTATTAATATGATTATGAACATGAACTGTGATTTGGTATAACCATAATCTTTGATGTTTCAGGTGATAAAAATCATCTTTGTCCTGGATGATAAAAGGAATTTAGAACTACAATTACGATTATGAGTTATACACGTGATTGTGGACAGGAATTGTTGATTGATGTTACAGGGATAAAACATTGTTGGTGGATTTTTAACATGGAGAAGATAATAGACTTTATAGTCTATTTGACTCTTCTAATGGATTGCTCGTTCCGCTGCAACTATGGTTGAAAAGTTTTATCATCTACCATATGTTCTAAATCTCTGATTTATTACTGATGAAGGCTATTGATAATTTAATTATCTTTAGTCATGATATTCTTACTTGGCTAGTTGTGCTCACCTTTCTGTTCACAATTACTTTTAGGTAATAAGAGTGTAGCTGGATCGAGCGGGGGTAACAGGGGAATAGAACGGTGGTCATCATTTAGGAGTTATATTTGGTGAATCATCTTGGGTGAAGCGAACCCAACGTTGAAAGGGTGTTTTGCAACTATCATACAAGATGTCTAATGACATACAACCTCGTATCATCATAAGATAGGATTGTGCTCATCCACTTGCTGAGTATATATACGAGCACTACCTATATAATCTTAGTGTTTGTTTGAAGTATAATTCTCAATTAGAGACAGTAGAGATAATGATATGTCAAAAGAAGACTCACCATTGGGAAGAATGTAATAGTAATCTTATCGTTTTTCTTTGGGGTCTATTTGGTCAACCAAGGATAATTCTGTGGCCATGTGATATCTATCATAACCTAGACGCATGGCCTCCCATGTACAAAGGTTTCCTTGAGCACTTCCCAAAGATGTTAATTTCTAAAACAGTTTTTGACTATACCTTTATGTAAGGTGTCATTGTGAGGTGATGTCCACGGTTGAAACATGAGTCATATTTGGTATATATTTGTATCCAAACTCACAGCATATGTGTTGTTGTATTTTTCACGATAATTGTTATAATAAAGTTGTAGTTGTTTTCTGTACCATGTATTTAGCGACTCAGAATAGGTTGGATGGAATGGACCTATTTTGGGGTTGTCACATTTGGTATCAGAGCCATAAGTAAAGAGCCCCGAGCCTCTATCTGGTAACATCCTGTTGATGGGGAATGCACCGAAGCCAGACTCTCCGTAGGAGACGCCGTTCTGCGGTGGCAAGCTGATAGGTACCTTTGTGAGGTGCTGACACATGATGGTATCCAATGTTACATTTTGGTATCAGAGCTTAGGGATATGGTCCCTGACAGAGATCGGTAAATATAACTAGGAGGGGGGAGATGAGTAAATCCTTCGCTAGTGTATCCTACCTAAGCTTAATTGTTGGTCAGTCATAATATCGGGATATTATGTGATATGTTAATTTGTTCAATTAACCCTTGTTTTGAAGCTATATTCTAGAATGATATCTGAAATACAGGAGATGAGCAATGGAGAAATCATGATGACAGGGAAGATGGAATCTGAAATGAAAGCAAGGTATTCTCAACTCTTTGAATTACCAAGTATGTAAATTTCGAGGACGAAATTTCATAAGGAGGGGAGATTGTAAGACCCCAAATTTTATGAAATAAAAGTATTCAATGTTTCTATTTAGTAAATTGTTAAATTGATAAAAAGTTAAAGTTAAGGGTGATATATGAATATTTTTTAAAATAAGCAAGTGGTTATAAAATATTCATTTTGTCGGGAAATATTCGTTTGGTCGTGGAATATTCTTTCTGTCGAGAAATATTCGTATGACGGCGCAGCTATTTGTGGGCCCCATAACGGAAAGCGATTGGATGAAAAAAAAATGGCAAAAATTGAGTTTTTATAAATAACGGCGTAGTTGTTACCGTTAATACTGTTGGAATACCCGATGATTAAAATACAGTAGCACATGGTATTGCACCAATTATTGATTCTTACGTAAGAATGCACTACTCAATAATTGTTACAGTAGTTATTGTTCAATATTTTATTTTATTGATTCAATAATTACTGCGTTGATATTTTATATTATTGTTGTTTCAATAATTGTTGCTGCACAGTATTTTCCTTTATCAGATCAATAATTCATATTATTTGAATAATATTATTAGATAACATTATTGACAATGTCTAGAAAGTTCTGTCTAAGGAGAGGTTTGGTCATCTAATTGCGCGCCAGTAAGGAGAAATCCTTATTGGAAAGCCCCTTCTTTCCTGGGGAACGGCCTGGTTGTCATAATTGTGACTCCGTAATATTATTTGTGAATAATTAATTATTGATTCATATGATAAGGAAATATTTATTTTATGTGGATATAAAATAAGGGATATATTTTTGTGGTTAAAAATGAAGGAGTTAATGTTGAGGTTTTTATCAGTATTTTTGCCGGAATGGAGGTATTAAAAATCAATTAGGGTTTTTGAGATATTTTGCTGGGTTATAATTTTTAATTCGACCGTTGGATCGTTGTAATTTTTGGATGTATATATTATGAGTTATGAATTTTACGGGAAAAGACTATTTTAAAAGTAACTGCTTATAATTCTTTGTGGTTAACTCCAAAATTGATAAAATTTTTATTGGAAGTATATCTATATAATATCAGTGTACTCTGTGAATTTTAGAATTTTTGGATAAAAGTACAATTTATGATAAATGTCTAAATATTCGGCGGTTTGGCCATATGAAATATAGTAAATGAGTTTTAAAATTCTGAGAAAAATATATGTTCAATATGGGAATATATTCTGCTAAATCTCAGAAAGGAAATATTTTAGAACTGATTTGGTATTTTTCATAAAAATAGACTAGTTATGAGTAAATGAATTAAATATGTTATGTGAACTAAGAAAATTGGAAAATATAAAATTTATGGCTTGAGAATCCTATATGAGGTATATGCAGATTGTTTATGAGGGTTTTGGTTATTGGTAATGAAATTTTATGAGTTTAGCATTTTAGGATGATTAATGCATTATTTAGTAAAGTGTAAACAATTAAAAATAAATTATTTATAAGCTTAAGAAATATTATTCTTTCAATATCATTATACCGAAATATTGGTATGTATTTTATTGTGGAATTTCTAGTTTTTGTGACGGTTTACTATTCACGAGTTACTATTCATGAGTTACTATTCATGAGTTACTATTCACGACAAAATTGGTTTCTTTTTCTGACCAAATTATAGTTGATTTATGAATATTACTCTTAAGATTAAATCTATATTTTGATAATATATTTTTTATTATCATATATAACATTTTTATAACCCTGATGCTGAATTTCTCTTTCACTTGAGTGTAAAGATGGATAAATTATTGGTATGATCGTGACTGAGGAATATCTTTGGCCTGTAGTGCAAAGATGAATTGTTAACTAGTATGATCATGACCATTGAATTTATAATTGAAAATCTTTAGCTTAAGTGTAAAGATGAATTGATTAACATGGTTATAATTATTCCTTATATAAATTTTGAAATGATTATATATTTCTTTGAGATATGAATATATTTGGCCTGTAGTGCAAATATGAACTATTAAGGAATATCGTTGGCCCATAGTGCAAAGATGAATTATTGATGAATATCTTTGGCCCGTAGTGCAAAGATGACCTGTTGTTGAATATCTTTGTCATGTAACGCAAAGATGGTCTGTTGATGGATATCTTTGGCCCGTAGTGCAAAGATGAATTTATTAATATGATTATGAACATGAACTGTGATTTGGTATAACCAAATCTTTGATGTTTCAGGTGATAAAAATTATCTTTGTCCTGATGAGAAAAGGAATTTAGAACACAAATACGATAAGAGTTATACACGTGATTGTGGACAGGAATTATTGATTGATGTTACAGGGATAAAACATTGTTGGTGGACTTTTAACATGGAGAAGATAATAGACTTTATAGTCTATTTGACTCTTCTAATAGATTGCACGTTCCGCTGCAACTATGGTTGAAAAGTTTTATCATCTACCATGTGTTCTAAATCTCTGATTTATTACTGACGAAGGCTATTGATAATTTAATTATCTTTAGTCATGATATTCTTTACTGGGCTAGTTGTGCTCACCCTTCTGTTCACAATTCCTTTCAGGTAATAAGAGTGTAGCTGGGTCGAGCGGGGGTAACAGGGGAATAGAACGGTGGTCATCATTTAGGAGTTATATTTGGTGAATCATCTTGGGTGAAGCGAACCCAACGTTGAAAGGGTGTTTTGCAACTATCATACAAGATGTCTAATGACAGACAACCTCGTGTCATCATAAGACAGGATTGTGCTCATCCACTTGCTGCGTATATATACGAGTATTACCTATATAATCTTGGTGTTTGTTTGAAGTATAATTCTCAATAAGAGACAGTAGAGATAATGATATGTCAAAAGAAGACTCACAATTGGGAAGAATATGATTGTAATCTTCTCGTTTTTCTTTGGGGTCTATTGGGTCAACCAAGGATAATTCTGTGGCCATATGATATCTATCATAAGCTAGACGCATGGCCTCCCATGTACGAAGGTTTCCTTGAGCACTTCCCAAAGATGCTAATTTTTAAAACAGTTTTTGACTATACCTTTATGTAAGGTGTCATTGTGAGGTGATGTCCACGGTTGAAACATGAGTCACATTTGCTACATATTTGTATCCAAATTCACAGCATATGTGTTGTTGTATTTTGCACGACAATTATTGTAATAAAATTGTAGTTGTTTTCTGTACCATGTATTTGGCGACTCAGAATAGGTTGGATGGAAAGGACCTATTTTGGGGTTGTCACATTTGGGATCAGAGCCATAAGTAAAGAGCCCCGAGCCTCTATTTGGTGACATCCTGTTGATGGGGAATGCACCGAAGCCAGACTCTCCGTAGGGGACGCCGTTCTGCGGTGGTAAACTGATAGGTACCTTTGTGAGGTGCTGACACATGATGGTGTCCAATGTTACATTTTGGTATCAGAGCTTAGGGATATGGTCTCTGGCGGAGATCGGGAAATATAACTAGGAGGGTGGAGATGAGTAAATCATTCGCTAGTGTGTCCTACCTAAGCTTAATTGTTGGTCAGTCATAATATCGGGATATTATTGTGATATGTTAATATTGTTCAATTAACCCTTGTTTTGAAGCTGTATTCTAGAATGATATCTGAAATACAAGAGATGAGCAATGGAGAAATCATGATGACAGGGAAGATGGAATCTGAAATAAAAGCAAGGTATTCTCAACTCTTTGAATTACCAGGTACGTAAATTTCGAGGACGAAATTTCATAAGGAGGGGAGATTGTAAGAACCCAAATTTTATGAAATAAAAATATCCAATGTTTCTATATAGTAAATGGTTAAATTAATAAAAAGTTAAAGTTAAGGGTGATATATGAATATTTTTCAAAATAAGTAAGTGGTTATAAAATATTCATTTTGTCGGGAAATATTCATTGGTCGTGGAATATTCTTTCTGTCGGGAAATATTCGTACGCGGCGCAGCTATTTGTGGGCCCCATAACGGAAAGCAGTTGGATGAAGAAAACGACAAAATTGAGTTTTTATAAATAACGGCGATGTTGTTACCGTTAATACTATTGGAATACCCGGTGGTTAAAATACAGTAGCACATGGTATTGCACCAATTATTGATTCTTACGTAAGAAGCACTACTTAATAATTGTTACAGTAGTTATTGTTCAATATTTTATTTATTGATTCAATAATTATTGCGTTGATATTTTATATTATTATTGTTTCAATAATTGTTGCTGCACAGTATTTTCCTTTATCAGATCAATAATTCATATTATTTGAATAATATTATTAGATAACATTATTGGCAATGTCTAGAAAGTTCTGTCTAAGGAGAGGTTTGGTCATCTAATTGCGCGCCAGTGAGGAGAAATCCTTATTGGAAAGCCCCCTCTTTCCTAGGAACGTCTTGGTTGTCATAACTGTGACTCCGTAATATTATTTGTGAATAATTAATTATTGATTCATATGATAAGGAAATATTTATTTTTGTGGTTAAAAATGAAGGAGTAATGTTGAGGTTTTTATCAGTATTTTTATCGAATGGAGGTATAAAAAATCAATTAGGATTTTTGAGATATTTATAATTCTTTTGACCTTCAGAAAATTCTGAAAAATTTAAAGTGGTATTTTGATGATTTATTGATTGTGTCCAAAAATGGTGATTTTTTGGATGTATATATTAAGAGTTATGAATTTTACGGGAAAAGATTATTTAAAAGTAACCGCTTATAATTCTTTGTGGTTACTCCAAAATTGATGAAATTTTTATTGAAAGTATATCTATATAATATAAGTGTACTCTGTGAATTTCAGAATTTTTGGGGGTAATAAAGTACAATTTATGATAAATGTCTAAATATTCGGCGGTTTTGGCCATATGAAATATAGTAAATGAGTTTTAAAAATTCTGAAAAAACATATGTTCAATATGGACTATAATCTGTAATAAATTCCAGAAAATAAATATTTTTAGAACGATTTGATATTTTTTTCATAAAAATGGACTATGTTATGAGTAAATGAATTAAATATGTTATGTGAAGTAAGAAAATTGAAAAAAAATTTTAATGGCTTGAGAATCCTATATGAGGTATATGAAGATTTGTTTATGATGGTTTTGGTATTGGTAATGAAATTTTATGAGTTTGGCATTTTAGGATGATTAAATGCATTATTTAGTAAAGTGTAAACAATTAAAAATAAATTATTTATAAGCTTAAAAATATAATACTTTCAATATCATTATACCGAAATATAGGTATGTATTTTTTTTGTGGAATTTCTACTTTTTTGTGACGAGTTACTATTCATGAGTTACTATTCACGAGTTACTACATTTACAAAAAAATAGTTTTTTTTTCTGACCAAATATATGTTAATTATGAATATTACTCTTAAGATTAAATCTAAATTTTGATCATATTGTTTTATTACATATATAACATTTTTATAACCTGATGTTAAATTTCTCTTCACTTGATGTAAAGATGGGTAATATTGGTATGATCTTGACTGAGAATATATTTGGCCTGTAGTGCAAAGATAATTGTTAACTGGTATGAATCATACCATTGAATTTATATTGAATATCTTAGCTAGTGTAAAGATGAATTGATTAACATGGTTATAATTATTGCTTATATAAATCTTGAAATGATTATAATATTTCTTTGAGATATGAATATATTTGGCCTGTAGTGCAAATATGAACTGTTAAGGAATATCGTTGGCCCATAGTGCAAAGATGAATTAATGATGAATATCTTTGGCCCGTATGCAAAGAAACCTGTTGTTGAAGAATATGATAGTAATCTTCCATTTTTCTTGGGGTCTATTGGGTCAACCAAGGAAAATTCTGTGCCATATGATATCTATCATAACCTAGACGCATAGCCTCCCATGTACGAAAGTTTTCTTGAGCACTTCCCAAAGATGCTAATTTCTAAAACAGTTTTTGACTATACCTTTATGTAATGTGTCATTGTGAGGTGATGTCCACGGTTGGAACATGAGTCACATTTGGTATATATTTGTATCCAAACTCACAGCATATGTGTTATTGTATTTTTGCACGACAATTGTTGTAATAAGTTGTAGTTTATTACCTACCATGTATTTGGCGACTCAGATAGTTGGATGGAATGGACTATTTTGGGGTTGTCACATTTGGTATCAGAGCCATAAGTAAAGAGCCCCGAGCCTCTATCTGGTGACATCCTGTTGATGGGGAATGCACCGAAGCCAGACTCTCCGTAGGGACGCCGTTCTGCGGTGGCAAGCTGATAGGTACCTTTGTGAGGTACTGACACATGATGGTGTCCCAATGTTACATTTTGGTATCGAGCTTAGGGATATGGTCTCTGGCGGAGATCGGAAAATATAACTAGGAGGGGGGAGATGAGTAAAATCCTTCGCTAGTGTGTCCTACCTAATTTAATTGTTAGTCAGTCATAATATCGGGATATTATGTGATATGTTAATTTGTTCAATTAACCCTTCTTTGAAGCTGTATTCTAGAATGATATCTGAAATACAGGATGAGCAATGGAGAAATCATGATGACAGGAAGATGGAATCTGAAATGAAAGCAGGTATTCTCAACTATATTGAATTACCAAGTACGTAAATTTCGAGGACGAAATTTCAATAAGGAGGGGAGATTGTAAGACCCCAAATTTTATGAATAAAAGTATTCAATGTTTCTATTTAGTAAATTGATAAATTGATAAAAAGTTAAAGTTAAGGGTGATATATGAATATTTTTCAAAATAAGCAAGTGGTTATAAAATATTCATTTTGTCGGGAAATATTCGTTTGGTCGTGGAATATTCTTTCTGTCGGAAATATTCGTACGACGGCCAGCTAATTGTGTGGGCCCATAACGGAAAGCGATTAGATGAAGAAAACGACAAAATTGAGTTTTTATAAATAACGGCGTAGTTGTTACCGTTAATACTGTTGGAATACCCGGGTTAAAATACAGTGGCACATGGTATTGCACCAATTATTGATTCTTACGTACGAAGGCACTACTCAATAATTGGTACAGTAGTTATTGTTCAATATTTTATTTATTGATTCAATAATTGATGCGTTGATATTTTATATTATTGTTGTTTTAATAATTGTTGCCACAGTATTTTTCCTTTATCAGATCAATAATTCATATTATTTGAATAATATTATTAGATAACATTATTAGCAATGTCTAGAAAGTTCTGTCTAAGGAGAGGTTTGGTCATCTAATTGTGCCCAGTAAGGAAAAATTCTTATTGGAAAGCCCCTCTTCCTGGGAACGGCCTGGTTGTCATAATTGTGACTCCGTAATATTATTTGTGAATAATTAAT